>JASCQY010000053.1:2005663-2018558 GCA_030264315.1 Sardinella tawilis | reverse complement strand
ATCTTTGGATGGGGTATGTGAATGGACTTCATAGTGCATAGCGCTTTAGTAAAATTGACTCTGAACCTCCACTTTAATGAAGTTTGAGGTGTCCCAAAACACCCAAGTTTTGGCCTAACATTTTTTGGGTTACCTAAACAAAGATCTTTGTCTAACTTAAAATTAGCTGATGTGATTGATCTGAAATTGAAAACACAAAGATACACAAGGTACACTGTGCAAGCCTCCCCCCTACAGGAGGCGATTTATTTAAAATATAGCAACAAGATTGTACAACAATGATCATTTTCTGTGGAGTTACATTGACTAATAAGGTAATAAATGCGATTTCAGCTTCATTTGGGTTTTAGTTTTGCTTTGCCCTATGGGTGCGGGGCGAGTCATTTCATATTGCATATGTGGTAACGCCGGTCGGAAGGGGTTGACGGCGCCAAAATAGCCTTCATTCACCCCAGAATGAACTATTTAACCATCAAAGTGACTACGGCGCTGATATATTAGCCTAAAAACGTTGCATAGTAGTCTACTTTTAACAAACTGCTGGATTGATTAAAATGATGATATGAACTACATTTGTTTTTATTTTTGTTAAATTTGATTTCCAAGTTGAAAGTGGGCTTACAGTAAATGGTGCGTGGGCTTAATGAGTACATTTACCCTACCGTATGTATTTGTCTGCAGGTACCTTAAAATACCATACATTTAAAGAAACCGTATGTAAGAAATAAATGTAAATTAATCATAAAATGGTCCTAATATCTCACAAGACATTAAAGAATCAAGATAATTTCAAATACTTTTATCACTGACAACAGTAATCCATTGCCATTGCCATTACAAAAGTGAATTTGCAGCCCTCAACTTGTGTTGACGTTGTCATTCTATGTTTACTGTGTGTATATAATGTGTTTTGGCCTGTTGTGCCACCCTCCACCTATCTGATTTTGGCAACCTAGCTGGCAAACTCTGGGAGGAGGAGGAGAGGATACTATGCTCTGTAGTATTTTGAATGTGATTGCAGTACCATTTTGACCATAAACTCACATATTGTTCCTTTAAAGGGGACATGCTTTAGAATGGATGAAGGTATTGTACCTTGTTTTCTGATGTAATAAAGTAGATTATATTACATTTTAATTTCTCAAAATTAAGATCAAGTTCAATTTTACAAGCCTAATTAAAACCTTATATTTAGGCTGGGCACTGAAATAGTCTGTTTGGCTAAATGGCGCCCTCTCTGGCACTAATTCCAATTGCTTTGTCCTATTTGACATCACATGTAGATTTTGTTCTAATTCGCCTATTTTTTGTGACTATTTATAAGTTTTTTCAAGATTTTCACATGAAGGAGGGCACAACCATGCCTCATGTTCATGATAGCTCTTTGGCCATGCACAACCTCTTCTAGCTCATCGAAGCCACGGCAAAAATGGTTTTCTATTATCTGTCCCCTTTAGGAAGTATTAAAGGTATAGTTTGGTATTTTACACTTTGCTTTAGAATCTTTTCTGTAGGGCTTCAGCATTGCTTGCTATGTGCCAGGCTAATCCTGTCCTTAAAACACCCCTAAAGATGTACAACTCACCGAGTGGAACTATACCTTTAACCAGTTATAATTAAATTCTCACACTTTCAACTTTGTTAGGTTAATTAAATATCAAGATGCTAGACAAACATTAAACATTGTAATTGATAACTAACAAATCTATACTCAAGGATTAATCAGTTATTACCAGAAATGAATTGGATTACTAATTGTGCTGCCTCCAATCTTGCATCAAAATAATTGCACTTCAAGTGGCAAATGTTTTTACATGAACCAGTGGTTGTTCGTCTTCATAGCCGGCCACTGATCTCTTTTTCAACACTTCATCACTCGTTGCTGATAAACACAACTTCAGGTTGACCTGGAACCAGTGTGGCCAATGCCAACGAAACACTATATCGGATATTAAATCAAATGTCTGCGTGTCTGTATTTGAAATGATTCCCACAGCTGCTATCATGCATGATTTAATCTGTGGTGCTTGTAAATTGGGCTGTAGATATTTATGTTGGTTAGATGTAGGCTATGAATGATCCTCGTGTTGAATACGAGGCAGCAACTCCAAAGACACAGAGATGAAAGGCAAGTGTTCCTAGAGGTATTGCTGTGTGTCCCTTGCTAATGGGGTTTTGGGTTGCTTGCCAGCCCATGATAAAAGCTGGCTGGCCAAATGAAGTGAGCAGTCATAGCATAGTGTCCATGCGGCACCCTCCAGTATGGGCCAATAAATATCTAGGGCCTCCATGAGGTGAACAGAGACACTGAAGGAGAAGAGCCGCTGATGCATTTTGCATCATACACCCACGCCTGGAACAACTTGCCGCAAGCCCAATAAATCTCCACAAACATCATACCCTCCTGCAGGCCCAATCAAGTCTAGAAGTAGAGCTGTACTCCCTGTATGCATCCACTATTATGGTAGTCATGACAAATACGATACGACAGTAGTGTGCTTTCTGAGAACCGGGAACATTGCTTGGCTGGTATTTTCAACACACCACTCAGGGAAATGAACAAACTCAGAGGAAAGCTTTAGGCAACTGAGGGGCCAGTGGTTTACTGTGCTCATGAAGCAATCCGGGGCGAAGACTGACAGTTCGGATTCGATCGGACCAGACCAGTCAACCTTTAAGGGAATCTGATAGTCATGTGGGAATGTCTATGCAGGTCATCATTAATCAGAGGCCAGGGCCAGCCAGGCAAATGGTGCGTCTGAAATTCTGTAATGAGGAAGGACACTTGCCAGAGAGGGTCCTCCAGGGCTGAGCGGCGCAGCGCACACAGGAGCTCGGCTGGTGATCTGTGATGACTGCACTGCAGCTGGACTCTAATGCCCTCACCTGAGACCCAAACATGCAGGGGGAAGATGAGCCTCAGGGACCGGAATGGACTGGACTGGATTGGGCTCGGCCAGCCACATGAGGGAATAACTTACCGGATCGGCTGAAACTGGGATGAGATGGGAAACATTTGGCTTCATACTTCATCATCTTAATGGCCATAGCAGGGACAGGAATGTTAAGCACAATTCAAAGAGAAGCATTTTCTCGCCAGTGTAATTTCATATGGTCCTGTTCTCTCACATGTATTGCAAAGACTAGTGTATGGCTGAAGCAGTATGGGTGAATACCCACAGGCGTATTCAGTCCAACTCCAGTGGGATTGTTTTGGCTTGATTTGTTTTAGAAAGTACTTGATAATGACATTCAAATTGCAGTCTGATAGAGATTACTTGGAAATTATTTTACATATATTTTTACTCTGTATATATATGTATATATTGACATAGGCCTATTTCTGAATAGTAGGGTTTTGCATCTGATATATGTAATTTTGTTGTACATATCCATAGATATCCCCCTCCGCCCCCCGCCCCCTATAAATAAAATGAAAAATTAAGAACCGGTGGGCTACTAACTCATTAATTAATTAATGTGTAAATAATCTTTATTATCCAACTCTCACAAAAACTCTCTTATTTTTTTAAATCTAATGTAAATGGAAGAACTAGGTATCATTACTTAATGTAGACAAATCTAGACCATGGATGTGCAAATACTTCATTTTCGAATAACATTGTAATAACTGGCTTCGAGATGTGTCCATAACATTGTCATAATGTGGTGAGTTGTTGTTACTTGTGCTCCCCTTGCATATCCTCCATGTCTGAGTTTCTTCACGAGTCCAGCTGGGCAACAGCTACACCATTTGGTCAGCATGGGACAGTGCACCACCCTCTAGACATGAGTGACCTTGGAAAAAAATGACAGCCTTTAATCTGCCTAATCCACCAAGGGAGAGAGTGAATGGAAAAGCGTTTATATGCTTAAGTCTGGAGGAAAGGAAAAAAGGGGGAATAAAGCTGGTGAGAAAGATGAGATGTGGATAGACCAGGTGAAGTAAGAGGAGACAGTCAGCTGGGAATTCAGTTCTATTTTTATTCTTCTTGGCCTCTCCATACCCTAAACCCAGCCGCCTCCCAGGCAAGGACAAGCATGTCCTATACCTCCACAATTAAAACAACTACTGTACCTAGTTTTGCACTAGCACTTTCTTGCTCTACAGTTCTCGCAATTCATCTATATGTAGCCAACTATAGAAAAGAACTTGATCATGTCACCATTTTTTATTAACTGAGACAACTTAAAATATTACATGAAACATTGAAACCACCTATTCAGATGAAATGGACACAAAAAAGCAAAATGGCATGTTGAAAATGAACATGTTTAACAGAGGAAAAGTTAGATGCACCACATTTGCTCCTATGAGCTACACTGACTACAATTCTCTCCCTGCTCCCAGCAAGGCACTGACTCTGCATTGGTGCGCCTAGCAACCTACAAAGCTGCAGAGATCAGCTTTACTTTCACTTATGTATGTATTCATATTACCTGCTCAAGTCTCATAACATTAGCCTATCTCCTCCACTGTAAATGCCAAAACCCTATTCTAGCCTAGTCCTCAAACATTAGATTCCTATACTTCAGTCCGTACTGCACCTCCCAATATTCATTCCAAAATGTCAGGGAGACAGGCTGCCATGTGGCCGATGGCCCAGCGCTGGCCCGACCCATGTGATGTGTGCTGCTGACCTGTCAGTCTCAGTCACACAGTCCTGCCTCACCCGGGGCCCCTGGAGCTGGGAGAGGAGCTTGAGATTGCTAACAGGCCTCCTGGGGCTTTGGCTCTCAGGGTAATACCAGTGGAGGTATGGAGACTCTCCTCCTGGCCCTACACAGCCTCAGGGCTACCATCCTACATCGAGGATAAATTATTCAAAACATCTTAAAGATAATTGCATATCGCAATATATACAGTACACTGTCTCCTGTTCCTTATCCATTCTGGTGCACATACAATTTTGTGTTCCTTTAATGTACAGCAGCTCTAGTCTCACCTGTAGAAAAAAAAAATCGGTTTCTTTCTAATGCTGCACTGAGCTTTCTATTCATTCTGCCGCTAGACGCTAGGGGGTTTGTCAGAGTCAGTGGCTCGCTGTCACTGCCAGGGACAGATTCATTATTTCATTGATCTGAGCGTCTGTTCATCTGTCACTGCTTTCATTAAAGTGGCGGATGAGGTGAGCGCAGGTGAACTGGCAGACACAGAAGACTGAACAACAGAAAAACATGACACACAGTCACGCACATCTCCTCTCGACCTGCTTCTCCGGGAGACACTGTGGACTATTTTTACTCCTTCGCACTCGTTTTTCCCTCTTCCACTTCTCGTCTGATGCTTTTGTAAAGAACTACCTTGTCATCACCATCGTCTTTGATGATGCTGTTTGTCTTCGCTTGTTTTTTTTCCTCTGTTTGGCCCCAGTCATTACCAAAACATAAACATTACCCACCACAAAAGGTATACATTTCACAGAACTTCAGAAATAGAACACAAAATTCATGGCGTCTCCTGTTGTCCCTACAAAACATCATAGCCATACACAGCATCTGTGAGACGGAATAGCAACAAGGATGCTAACGGTAGCTGGGCTGCATCTCTGGCAGTGACAAATAGAAGCTCTATAGAACCATAAACAATCCAGAGCAAAATCAGGGAGCCGTGAAATCAAGAAAAGCACTGAATCCATCATGTCAGCCAAGGCTAGGGAAAATAATACAATATGCAAGCTATACAATTAGACGCAGAAGAATATCTATGTAGCAAAAGATGACATACAATAATGTTTGAACAAAACAAACAAAAAATGTTTTAAACGGTTTGTGTGTTTAATCCAAACACATAGCCATGTAATTAACACTGTGCCTTCAACCACAGGCATTCCTTTCAGGATATATTTCTTTTAGAGTGCGCAAACTGTTCCTTAGATACAGTATCACTGTGAGATCATGTGTGTTTAATATTAGTATGATATGTGTTGATGTGTGCACTTAAAACAAAACATTTATTTTTTCTGTCAGCCTTGCCATTTGTATGGCAGTCAGAGTAAATATGCAGAACAGTTGAAATCTAGTGATAATATTGTTAGGATGTCACTGGTCACTGCACACATGAAGTTGATAACTGATAACTTTCAATAAAGAGACTGTTACAGAGACTGTCATAAGTGAAATAAAATATTATATGTGAATTACTTTCAGCAAAAAAAAAACAAAAAAACAAAAAGCACATGTGGATCACATGCTAGACGCTCGTCTGTGCTTCGACTCTCTCCCCCTTCTCTCCCTTAGTGAATCATGGAGCCAGGCCTCCACACGTTGGGCTGCAGGCCGGCCGTGGAGGTGCTGAAGCGCGGGCGAGGCACTCTGGGGGGCTGGGTGCTGCTGGAGCGCAGGGCTGGGTTGACCGACAGGGGACTCAGCTCAGGGGCGCTCTTGAACTGCTTGGCAGCCTGGAACTGGGAGCCGTAGGCCTGAGCTGGAGCATGGGCATGGGCCGGGCTCTGGATGGGTGCAGCATTGAGATGGGGCAGTGCAGGTAAGGCTACTGATGGTGCTGGGGGATGAGGAACAGGGGTATAAGGGGTAGGTGCTTTGGTGTAAGGGGCGGGTGCTGGGGTGTAAGGGGCGGGCGCTGGGGTGTAAGGGGCGGGTGCTGGGGTATAAGGGGTGGGCGCTGGGGTGTAAGGGGCGGGCGTTGGGGTGTAAGGGGCGGGGGCGGGTGCTGGAGTGTAAGGGGTGGGCGGTGGGGCTTGAGGTGGAGGGGATGGTGCTTCAGACCTCCAGATAGGGTCGGCCAGTGTGGTGGCAGAGCGGGGTACGATGACGGTCGGTGTCAGGGAGGTGGGGGCCGACATGGGCGTGGGTGTGGAGAAGCGCTTGATCTCGTAGACGCGCGCCGCTTTGACTGGCACCTGTCGGGGCGTGGTGAGAGACGCCCCTTGCGGCTGCTGCTGAGCCTGAGGCATTCCGCCTCCGTAGCTGAAGAGGGAAGAGTTCAGCTGATAGGGCTGACGGTTCATGAAGTCCACGGGTTTCATGCCTGGTTTCTGTGCCACCCGAGGCGCCTCAGAGGCTTTGGGGGTGCGCTGGGCAACCGGCGGGCAGGAGGGAGAGACCAGGGGGTTGTAGTTGATGGGAGGTGGGGCTCGGATATTGGGAGAATACTTCCAGGAGCAGGGAAGGGACGGGGTCGGGGAGGGATCGCGGGGTTGGGCAGGGGACATTGGATGTGGTTGTTGCTTGTCCACCACATAGCGATCCATGCGGCTCTGCCGCCGCGCAAACAACTCGGCGCCCTTGCCTCCAGTCTGCAGGGAGACGGGGGGAGATGGAGGCATGGCGGCCCGTGACGGCTTGGGAGCCACAGGTGGCGGAGGGAGCCGGCTGCCTCTCTGGGCCTGCATGAAGTTGCAGGCTTCCGCACCCAAGTTGAGGGAGTCCTCCTCGGGGCCCGACTCGAAGCCGAGATCATGGGCACCTCGGGGCCTCTCATCCAGGTTCTGCACCATGTTGAGCAGCGCCGGGTTTGGAGATATGCCTTTCTTCTCCTCTGGGGCGCTAAACATGGGCTTGCGGTTCCCTCGTCTGCGAGCGTCTTGCAAGATGCCCGTGCGTGACGCCGGCACTGCGATCCTCTGCTCTCGAGATGACAGCGCTTCTGGCCCTGCATTCGCTGGCTGGTACGGCTGAGGTGATGAGACAGGGGGTTGAGGCGAGGCTGACATATCAACATAGGGGTTAAAAGAGACCTTGGGCGCTGTGGGTGGCTGCGGGTTTGAGGGAGAGGCAGGAGTTGGCTGGGACGGTGCATAGGGAGCAGACACAGGAGCTGGAGGGAAAGGAGTCGCAACGTTGGCGGGAGGCTGGGGGTAGGCCATGGTCATGACTGAGGGGGGTGGTAAGGGTGCGTTCATCTGATGAGGAGGTGAAAGGGGTGCATTCTGGTTAGGAGGAGAGAAAGGTGTAGCTTGGGCATGGGGTGACGAATAGGGTTTGGATGGCACAGGAGGAGGTGGAGGAGCAGGAGAAGGATTGAAGGCCATGGACTGAGGAGGAGGGTAGTAGGCTGGAGCTTCTTGAGGAGAGTAGGGTGGGCCACGAGGAGGAGCCGGAGGGGAGAATGGGGCAGCCCCAGCAGCCGCCATGGGCTGGGATGGAGAGAAGGGCTGACTCATTTGAGGGGGAGGTGGGTTAAAGGACTGGGCCTGCACAGGGGCCTGGGAAAAGGATGGATGTTGCTGCATAGGGGGCTGAGAAAAGGACAGAGGCTG
Source organism: Sardinella tawilis (assembly GCA_030264315.1). Lineage (NCBI taxonomy): Eukaryota > Metazoa > Chordata > Actinopteri > Clupeiformes > Clupeidae > Sardinella > Sardinella tawilis. The sequence goes on along the minus strand of JASCQY010000053.1, from coordinate 2,010,336 downwards.
CACCGAGGGCTGGGAAAAGGGTGGAGGAGCAGGATGAGAAAGGGGAGCCGGATGCGGAGCGGGACGAGGAGCCGAATAAGGGGCCGGAGAAGGGAAGGAGGCCGCAGACACGGAGGTGCGCGGAGAGAGAGGAGACGCCCCCGCTGAGGGAGGACCGCTCACAGTGGCGGGCCGAGCAGGGATGTAGAGGGACGTAGAGGAGACCGTTCGCTTCACCTCTGGACCACTGGAAGAAGAAGAAGAGAAGGCTGCCGGCATGTTGGCCACTGACACTGCCTTCCGGGCAGGGCTGGGTCGGAACACCACGGGGGCGGTGGCGGCTCGACTGGTCACGCAGCCAGGGGCAAATGGCCTGGCAGTCCGGTTGTGGACGCCGCCAGCAGCTTGCGCGTCCACACTATCAGGTCCACCACTTGGCGGAGTCGGCAGGGCGGCGTGGCCTGGAGGGGTGAGCACCACACTGGTACGGCTCACCGCCGGCATGTCCCCATTCACCAAGCCTGAAGTCATGGCTGGTGCTGGTGGAGCTGTGTAACACGGAGGAGGAGGAAGTGACATCTCCGCGGCCATCTCTGCAAGCTGCTCGTCCGACATGTGCGATAGCGGCGCTAGGAGCGACTTGGGCGGGGCTGCTGGTGGGGCTGCCGGCTTGGCTGCTCGCTGCCTCTGCTGCTCGAAGAGCTGAGCGCCCTTCCCAGACATGCTCAGCCCTGGGCTGGTCTCTGATGTGCTGTCAAAGTCTCCGATGCAGGCTGAGGACCTCTTGTCCAGCAGGTCGAGGTAGCCACTGTCCCAGACCGGATCGGGCTCGGTGGAGGCGGCGAACCCTTCCTCTTCAAGCTCCGACTCGCTTCCCGGGAAGCTGCTTCCCTCTTCCTCCTCGTCCTCGCTGCGGGAGAGGCTGGCGTCGTCTGCACTGCCAAAGCAGGTAAGTGTATACTTCTTGGCGCGCTGTCGGCGCTTCTTGAACATCAACACCCCCTTGGCATGGGGGTTGGGCGCGTCAGTCAGCAGGGAGGCAATGGTGCGGCACTTGGTACGTGCCTCCTTCACCTGCTTCTCCTGCCCGCTCTCACCTCTGTGGAGTTCTAAGGAAAGAGGATATGGATGAGTCAGACAAACATCGTTAGCTACTAGAAGTGTCCCTGGAATTATGCCAGTAGAGCATTCATTCTTCAGTCGTTTCTTATAGCTATACTATAACAGTTGGATTGGTACACACTTAGCAGTTAAGAGCAGGTTTCTTCAACATTGCTATGATGTCTTAACTTACAAATCAGAAGAAGGCCACATTGTATCATCTGGTGTTGAAAAAGATGGAATGGATTGTGTTATTTACTGCTTATAAAGAAGCCTGCAAAGATGAATGAATGTGTGAACAGGAAGAGATGGACTCATGGCTGGAGCCATTTTGTTTCAGACTAAAGAGACCTCTCTGTCCTGCTCTCCCAGACTGGAGAATTATCTCAAGGTAATTTTCATCCCCTGTCCGGGTGACATCATGCCCTTACATGTCGAACGCTGCAGAGGAGGTGATTTTAAAGCAGACAATGGTGGGTTATAAATATTAATTGCCGCTAACTGTTCTTTCGTCAGACAGTAGGTGGCAAAGTGGGAGACAGCGGAGAGGGAGAACAAGAGATCTTTTGAGAGAGTTCAATGTGGTGACATCACGACCCCTCAGATCCAAGAGACGGTCAAAAGAAGCTGCTTCTCTGACTCATCCTCTAAATGTGGCGGCACCTAAAACAGCCCAACTACCAGTGAGGGGTGCCATCATGTTCTCCAGCCTTTTGTATGAGCCAGTCACAGAGCCATTTTACTGCGTGGAGCGCACAGTATAATGTAATGGCTCCCGTGTGCTGGAGCTAAAAGGAGGTACTTTTCCAGTGACCACCAGGCCCCGGTTTAAAACAGGACTCCATGGTATGGTGGGGTGATGAGAAAGGAATGATGGGATAGGCCAACAAGACACAAATAGCAATCGACATATCAATGGTGTGACAGAGGGCCCCAGTAAAACGGATTGTTGATTCAGTGACAGGTAAGACTGATGCCTGGGCTTATCTTCTGCAGTTCATAAAGTATCACTGATGTCCTTTGCCAGGGCTCTGGGGCCAATGACATCTATATAAAACCGTGGGGCTGTCAACAAGAACAAGCATATTCCCTCGTAACAAAGATGGAATGCCGTCTCTGGAGAACACATCAATATTCATAATTACTACCTCAAGCCAACAATAGGTTGAACACAATAACGAGCAAACCATAATCATATTCCCATAAAGTAGAAATGATCTAATCAGAATTCAACTTAAATGCTTCAACAATCATAATTCCACTTCAAAGGCCCCTGGCCAAGTCCGCATCTTCCACAGAATAACATCCATAGAATAACAATAATAATGGTAAAAGGCTTTTAAATCAAAACAACCGATCAATCCGCTTCTATTAGAGCCGGTCATGATTAATATCTCACGCTGACTTCTCTGACACTCTTGAGTTCACAGTGTAATATTGACTGACCATCATTGTACTGAAACTTTCTCGTTCTTCTGTTGTTCTTTTCTGTGAAAACGTCAGGCTTTACCTGCGTAGATGGTTGGTCCCATAGGCTCAGTCTTCATATCGGCCCAATAAAAAAAAATCACTCTGTATGATCGCCTCCCCCAAATGATCGCACAAACCCTCGCTGCCGTTTATCCACACACACACATCCGCACACATGCAGTCACACGACTCACTCGATCAGTGACCAGCCATCTCTGGTGGCCGTCGGAGCCGAAAGCCTGGTCGCGGGGTGGCCCTTTTAAAGAGCCTTTTGTCTGAGACGTCTAGCCTTCAGTCAACGGGGTCCCACGGACGCATGATGTCACCTCGCCTCATTTAGCCCAGGGATGCGGCAGAGCCCAGCACACCTGTCTAACGGGGACACCGAGCCCGTCTCCCCCCTCCGACACCCAGTGTCTTACTGAGGGGCCGAGAGGGGCGGGAAGTTGTTGTGGTCGGACATTGTTGGCGTGTGCGAGCATTCCACAAGTGCACAAGAGAGAACACATTTCACCCGTTAATGGCGCTTCAACATACCATGAGGATACCTCATGTTAACCTAACCCGCCTATTGGCCTATCCCCTCAACACTGACACACACACACACACATACAGTATACTGTAGACAAACACACACACACACACAGACATATAGCCAAACACGCACATAGACAGACAGACAAACATACAGTATATAGACATACACACACAAACACACACACAGACACACACACACACACACACACACACACACACACGTGTGCCCTATTAAGCCACCTCAAAGTGACCGCTAACTGATAAAAGTCTGGCAACTGGAAAGGTGACAGAGATCTGATCTCTACACAAAGGTTAAAGGCCATTTCTCAGGCAGTCCTCTTATGAAAAAGTGAAAATCTAGACCTAAATCTTGCAATGACATCATTCACATTTGTTTTGGAAAAGAACAGATTGTCTGGGACGCTGGCAATATTTGTGGAATAAAAGGAATTCCTGAATTCCTGTGAATTTTCTCCGAGTGACATGTTTCCCCCTCTAAATGTCACACAGGATGTTTATTTAGCTTCATGAGGTAATGGCCGAGGAGGAAAAGCTGCCAGTCGTAGCCCCTTTTTTTGGGGTGTCCAACCTGCCCCCCCTTAGACGCGTCCCCTGGTGTGTCACAATGACAGGTGACAGGCTGCACCAGGCTGCTCGCTCATTCCCCTGGCCTGTAGAAGAGCACTAACTCACTCTGTAATATCATCACTCACTCTGACACAGCACAGCAGCTGTCACCTCACACACACACACACACCCACACACACACGCCACATCAAAGACACACACACACACACACACACATGTATTTTTGTCCTGGCCCAATCCACAGGTTTCAAATATGCTATACAAGTACAGTATACACATACACACACACACACACACACACACACACACACACACACACACACACACACGCACGCACGCACACAAACGCCCTATGAAGCCGTATGAAGCCACCCAGGTACAGACACATACACTCAAGTACAAGGTCAGCTGCTGCTAGGATATGCCATTACAGAGCACAGGTATGGCATGTAGCCATCTGTTAACAAGAGACCCATCAGTTGAAATTCCATATTAAGCTCACAGTAGGGAAGTTGTAGGCCTGTAACATAGTTGTGCTTTACTGTAAAAGATATCAGCTGTAAATCTGTGGTCAGTTGCCTGTTTAAGAGAATATATATTAATATCCAGAGACTTGATTAAGATTGCTGTCAGTCGAATAGCCAAAGAGGGGAGAGGTTTCTATTTCTGCCTCTCTCCCTCACAAACTTTTTTTTTACTCTCTGTTTTTCTCTCTTTCTTTGCTATCTCTCTCTCTCTCTCTCTCTCTCTCTCTCTCTCTCTCTTAAATGGAAGTCAAGTAACTAATAGTAACCTGTATGTTTGTGATTTAGTCAGAATGCCAAAGGTGTATGTGTGTATGCGTGGCTATATATGTGCTGTGCTCGCATGCATGTATGTGTGTGCATGATGTGTGTAAGTGAATGTGCACCAGGGGCAAATGAAACATCTCCCAGCACATTGACGTTGGGCAGCAGCTGCGGATGCGGGGGGGGGGGGGGGGGGGGGCGGGGGGGGGG
>JASCQY010000053.1:1984955-1998828 GCA_030264315.1 Sardinella tawilis | reverse complement strand
CTGAGACAGGGGCTGGGTGTGTGTGTGTGTGTGAGTGTGTGTGTGTGTGTGTGTGTGTGTGTGCGGGGGGGCGGGGTAGGGGGTGGGAGGCCATGCCTCGCATTCACCATGTGTTCCCAGTGGAGCCCAAAATACAGCTCGGAGCTTTTGGACACGGCCACAGTTGTCAGAGTGCCCCAACAGGTTGGCTATTATAAAATAGCAGACTGCTTAAAGAGAAGCATTTCAGAAGGGAACGGAATTCTGGGAATTCCAAGGGAAGCAGGCAATTTGAGACGTCTTTGCGCCTCACTTGCGGCTGTTTTCCTCAAGTATCGTCTCCGCTGCTGGTTTAGATGGCCTGGCAGCGTGGCCATTTCCACCTGCTTCGATAAGTCATCCTGATCATTCTAATCACTTGCGTGCCTTTCATAGATGGCGGTGGGACGTGAGGCCACTCCACGCAGCAGGCGAGGATGAGAATAGCTTGTTTGGGTGCCACAGTAGGACTGCAGCATGGAAAAAGAGAGGCTGCCACAAATGGAACGGCTGATAAAAACCCCTCAAAGAGGTGACCTTGCACCAACACACACACACACACACACACACACACACACAGACCCTTAGCCAACTGTACCCATGTGCTAAACTCTGTTTGATGGGCTCACTGAAAGAGAACTATTACCCCATGCAAAAGAGAGAGAGAGAGAGAGAGAGAGAGAGAGAGAGAGAGAGAGAGAGAGACAGCTGGACAAGAGTGATATATTCTGTCTGTCCAGAGACTGCAGTCCACTGCCATGGCTTCACCACTCCAAAATAGCCCTTTTGATCAGGCTGCTGCCCGGCTCCCGCTCGCTTGGGCCAGGGTGATTTTGCCACATGTATAAATAAAATCGCAAGATCCCAGCCATGTTTTGCCGCTTCGCTCTCTCTCTCTCCCTCTCTCTCTCTCTCTCTCTCTCTCTCCATAGCCACTTTTAGCTATGAGTGAAAGAGCCAATCTTGGGAGACATTTAGTGTCCAGAAAAAGCAAGTGTTGAGCAAATGTGATAAGACTGGGAGAGTGCTGTGCGAGAGGCCTGGCATGTTTATCTCTTTATTGAAGTAGGTGACACATCCAAGAGAGCTCACCTCCCTCCACGATGCTATCTGCACAAGCCGACGCACGAGTCGACCCAGTTCGGCGCTCCAACAACAGTTATAAATGGTGGAGTGTATACTGCAGATATGAGCCGCTCAGATAGATCTCCCAGCAGGACCTGGTGTGGACACTTGAAATCACTTGACAGGATTCTTTGGCTTGGCACAGTGACCGCGGGGGAGTGACCTGAATTGTTCGCCATTCTTCTGCCTTATCGCGTCTTTCTCACATTCCTTACTGACAGATTGGGAACAATGTCGTCGAGTACAGTGTGTGCAGGTTAAAAACCTCAAGTTCGAGTTCCTGGAATGGATATGGGACTGACTCAGTTCACTTCTGAGTCCACATTTTTGGGGATGTTATAGTCATAGGGATGCTCCAGTATGTTATAAATAAACTGATGAAAAATCTCTTGTGTGAATTTAAACTTCATGCCTGCAGACCACAAGTCATTCATCTCATTCATTTACACCAAGTGACACATTCGACCGGCACACACATCTCTCTCAGTGACACACTGCTTTCAACTAATACACTTGATCCTCTATAATACAAATGTTTCAGTAGGCCTAATCAAGCATAAATCGAGTGTGTGAAATATAGACCAAATTGAAAAGAAAGCGAAGCACCACCAACCAAAGATAAACACCCACATGAAAACAGATAGGCCTACCTAATGACCGAGCTAATTACAAATGCTGACCAACTCCCATGACACATACACTTCACTTCACTGCTGCCCCTGCACCACAGTATCAGGCATCATGAGCGCACTGCCAGCAGGGCCCCAGCCCCGGCAGGGCCTCCCAGGCAGCCACAGAAGCCCCTTCCCTTACCTTGGCCACTTGGAGAGGCTTCCTCTGCTCGGCTCCCCCCTGGAGCCGAAAGCCCCATGGTGCTCCCCCGGACAGGCTGACGACCACCTCCTCGGCCACCATGCTCCCTGTGTTTCACGCTCGCCGCTTCACTGGACTCAGATTGCTAGCTCTGTCTTGTCCCTCTTCCTTCCTCCCTCTCTCTCTCTCTCTCTCTCTCTCTCTCTCTGTGTGGCCCTCAGTGCTGGCTGCCCATCCCTGGAGCGTGAGCCTCTCGGCGTGGAGTAATCAGGGGCTCTGGTGCACACAGCTCTCAGATCAGACGCGTGGTTCACCCCCCACGCCGCGCGACTGGGACAGGGGAGGGAGGGGAACCACAGTAATGGGGGGCAGAGGAAGAGAGGAGGAGGGAGGGCTTTTGCTCTCTCGGAGTGGAGTATGTGCCACTGGCAGTGGTGGCGGCGGGGTGTGTGTGTGTGTGTGTGTGTGTAGGGAGGTGTTTAGTGGTAGTCAAGGGCTGGAGTGGGGGTTGATACAGGCCCTCTTTGCCACATCCATGCAGGAACACTTGTCCTGTCAATCTCGAGACACGGCCAGAGGATGCTGATAGATAGTCCAAAAATAATCTGGGCAGGCCACCTCTCAGTGGCCTTTTGTCTGTAGGAGCCCTCTGAATCTGGTGTGTGTGTGTGTGTGTGTGTGTGTGTGTGTGTGTGTGTGTGAGGGGTGAGGGGTTCAGAAGGGGCGAGGAAGGAGTATTTTAGGAACAGGATTCTTGTGAAACAAAATCAGTCTGAAAGCCTGGGGCAATGACAGAGGTGATTAAATATGATCCTCACTTGGCACGTGAGAGACTTTCACTTTTGCCATTCGTTTTTAAAAACATGAGAGTTTCCATTACCTTTTTTACAGCATAAAGTTTAGATATTAGAATCCTGGCATTTACCTCTAACATGAGTGATGGCCGATTACATAAGAGCACAGGAATCTCTGAATGTCACAAATCATCTATTAAGAGAATCCCAGATAAAAGTCTGTGGAGAGGAGAGAGATTCTTAACATGGACGGCCACACTGATACAGTCTGTAAGAGAATCTAAACACTTGTACATCTCATGGTGTGAGATTTCATTTATGCTATGCTATGTAAAAGTGAACATTGTGTGAAACATGCATTTCACCATCAGTAAAGCATCACAACAAAAGCTGTATATTTGTGCAGTAGCTAGCACCCCTCTGCAAATCTACAAAAGCATACTACAGCAGGAGTTTTAAAGTATAAAGCAAAATACTTACTGTAATAGATATAGAAACCTTCAAAACCCAAGGCATTGTTGGCAGTGAAAATGCTTGCATACCACTTGGTGTATTTCTGTAGTACAACAGACTCAAAGTTGTTGAATTTAGTAATTCATGTGACTTTAATATATTGTGCATACTGTACCTGAAATGTTTCCATTTCACTGTTGTTTGAAGTATTTGAATGCTGTACTATGAGAGCCCAACTAGTGAGCTATAACAATCTAAAAGGCAGGTGAACTTCTACTTACTGTACCACTCAGGCCCTTACTGGCAATGCTTGAAGTGTGATAAGCTATCTTGTCTTTTGATGATATTTGGTGTGTGTGTGTGTGTGTGTATGTGTGTGTGTGTGTGTGCGTGTGTGCGTGTGTGTGTGCGAGTGTGTTTCAGTTTTTTCAGTTTTGTGTACCAGTATCAGTATCTTCAAAATGAATGCTAAAACTAAGATGATAGCTTCCTCCTAAAACTAAAATAGAAACACATGCAGAGAGTAGTTGCGAGCCGTACTGTATTAATGTTATACGAATATGAAATGCGAATAACATTGGATGGAAACCCAGCCAATGGTAACAAGCAGGAGATGTCATAGCGCCCCAGAAGTACATTTCAACATCTGCATTTGGACCTAAATGTTATGGCATGTTTCAAACTGTAGGCTAGAGGGCACAGAGATCTCTTTCTCACATAGAAAATGCCACAAATGCCACGTGTCTGGAAACATGATTTTTGTCAATATTATTAACCCTGGTAATAGTGTGTTTTACCACATAGCCTATACATGATTTCATTCAACCAGCAGCTCAAAAAAAAAAAAAAAACATATTTTGGGGTGCAGTTACTCTTTAATTAAAAACATCTATTTGACCATTAAGGTGATCATAGCAAGGACAAAGGCATTTCAAAGGAAGTGATCTGTATCAGCAGCCTGATAAACAGCCTTTCCACTATCAGTGCCCATCAGCTAAGGGTCACCTTGTGTCCTCTCTTAGCAACATGGGATGCCAGTGCTGATGTGAGCAGATGGGACTCGCTAAGCAGAAGGCTGAGCAGGAAGCTGGACACTAGTGGGAAACCACTGAGAAGTGTGAATACAGATGCCCGTCTAATTATGAAGACGAGATGGCTCTCACACATACTCATTTAGAGGTAGAATTCTGTGGCCGGTCTTTGTCTACCTCTTTCATTGGTGTCATCTCATCCCATCAAAGCTGCTGAAGTACACATGTGGATGATGCATTAAAGGCTCTGTAAACAAAAACAGAGCTTGTTTAGAATTGTACATTAGAGAAAACTGCAAATCATATGACTTTGGTTCCATCCTAATCTATCCAAAACAAGGCTAACTGCCCAACCTAAAACCATCCTGATCATGCACTGAGTTTCCATCCAACGTAATTCGCTTTTCATATTTGCATAGAATTAATTTGGCTTGCAACTATGCGCCTCTGCATGTGTTTCCATCAACGGTGTAATGCGAATAAGAAATGAACGTTAGTGGAAGGCTAATCAAGTGACATGTTCCGATCAGTTGTGGAATTAACATCTATGAACAGAAATGCGGTTAATGCGAATATACGCAAATTTAACTGTTTCCATCGACTTTATTTGCATTTACCTTAGTCGTATCAAAAGCTAAACCACCTCCCTGAAGCGAATCGAATTTATATTCACATTAAGGGACTGATGCGACTTTGCAGGTGTTTCCATCAAGGATTTCTTATTCGCCTAACTTAAATTCGGATTTACAAGTCGGGGAAACCCATCTATTGATGATTTATGGATGTGCACTCATGCCCAATTCAAGACCTTTTTGAGAAATCTATGTCTGATATAAGATGCTCTTTCCCCTTTGTTTTGGTTTATAATGACTTTTAGGTCTATACAAATTTAACTGTGCAAGTGTTCTGTGTTTATCAATTTTAACCATGTAACTCTCAGAATGGTTTGACACCCTTTTCTCTCTGGTGTGAGAAAGTGGTGGTTACAGGTAGATGTTCTTGTCATCAAAGTAGGCGTATTGCAAGCGGGTCACAGAAATGTTTCTTTTTTCTTGTTTATGTTTGTATACACTCCATATCTCACCAGTAATGAAACTATGATGTGCAGTCGATATACTGTATATGGTAATAGACTTATGTAACAATGGGCCACATTACATCTTATTTTTGACTTCTTGGCGGACTGCATGAAAGAGAGCAGAGGGCCTTAGTTTGGCCACCCCTGCTTTAAACTGTGAAGCAGATGACACACCCTTATAAGCAGGTACAGAGTGTGCCCTCTAGTGTACAGTTTCACAACAAATACACTTTATGCTCCTTTAGCTATAAGCAGATTTTGACAGGTCTGAAAATCCTCATCAGGATTTGTTGTGTTTTTTTTTTTTGTAACAGTTAGGCCTATGTGCAGTCAGAGAACATATAGGCTAGGTACTATTTAGTTTTTGTGAACCTTTATACAAAAATTCTTATAATAAGTTTGAACTGTAAATTCTAACAATACGATTATTGTCAGTCCTGTAAAAACACATTTCAGAAGTTCCAGATTGAGTACTGATCAGATTCAATTGTCTTGGAGGACCTTTGGAAAATGGAAAGTGGCCCTTGGCCAGCTAAGAACTGGAGACTCATGCAATCTAGGCCACAGACTGGACAGAATGAGGCTATTTTGAGGAACGTCACCAAAGAGGAGTTACATAACCTATACTACTGCATCTGTTTTCTCACATTTATCCTTTCCTTTATTTAAATTACCACAGAATATCAGGAATGTGGCAGTTTCACTGACATTCTATGGATTGTATCGATCACATATGGATATTTCCCAGTGCTGTTCGGAGGTCTCACATCTAACACCAGGGGGAACCAGAGTGTAGTCCTATTATTGCAAACCTGTTGTAGCTTTGTTCAAGGTTTGTGCAAGGTTTGTGCAAGGTTTGTAAATAGGCTACATGACACCTAGCCTACTCATGGAGCCCATATAGTGTCTAATTGGTGTGCACAATAATCTACTGATGAGTTAAAGGAAATTATAAAACTACTAAGAAATATGTCTTATGGTTATTTATGTTTTAATTCAACAGCAATGGAAGTTTCATCACCATTGCACCTTTATTTCAACAGGATGACAGAGTTTGAGTAAACTCATAATTATCAAACGACTTTCATTCTGCGAAAAATCTTATAGAATTGAAATGAAAATTAAATGGACCCCGTTTACATCATAAATAACGGGACTAAATAAAACCTGTTGAAATAGGCTATATCTTAATAGGCTATACTTTGTGCTTTTGAGCACTGAACACAAAGCATGAAATTTTACTTTTGATGAGTCTTGATATAGCCTAATTCTAGTCATATAGACCTTGTCAGCCCACCAAGATAATAATCATCCCACTGCAGCTCTAAATAAAACATCGCTAAAATTATCTCCAGACCACCAGCCGTCTGTGCCTCTGGGCTGCTGTGTAGAAATCATAAGCCCTTCATTTGCAAGGACACACGGCAGCAGCACCTCCCTCTTGATACCCAGCTGCTAGTGTCATCCTCGTGCTGAAACCCTCTCTTGTCGATCCCACCCACATAGGCTACAGTACCACTCCGCAAATATGCCAATGAAAACATTGAATCATCACTACAGCAAAATAGCCTACACTGCACACATAGCCTAACAGACTAGAGGAAAGCAATTGCGCAAGGACTTTGAACACCTCGAATCAAGTATTACCCACAATATTATTGGGAGACTACTTGATATCCTTTGACAGATAGCCGACCAGAAAGCCTGGTTAGGGTGGGGTAGCCTCTGTAATAATACCAGCATCTTTAGGTTAAGTTTAACATTGGTGTGATTCATTTCTACTACCCTTTCTTATCGTGTTCCTGAGGAGATAACATTAGGCTTCTAACAACCTATCGCCTATTAGAAAAATAGTAATTCGAATAATTATAAATCATAAAGTAGACGAGGTTAATACGCCTCCTAAGCTATTGATAAAATATTGTCGGAAAGTGGGATATCAACCAAGCAGAGGGCAAAACATCTTCCACATAGCCTGCGGCTGATTCTGCATCACCAATAGGATCGAAACTTTACAAATAGAGGTCTGATGAGTATGCCAATCGCGCCTACCCGAATACAACGCCCGCTTGCATACGCACGCGCGCGCGCCCACAAAAGGTATGAGGTAATTGTTTAATCACATGACTCCTGCAGTGGCTGTCAAAAGTGATCCAGCAGCGCATCTTTGAGCAGCTCAGCTCGCTTCCAGCTGATTGGACCGCAGTCAGGTGTTAGGGACCATCACCAAAGTTACTCTGAAAAAAGAACTGGAAATGCTCAATTGTGCAGGGTCTTCACAAGGGGTCCTTACAAAAAGATATGAAAAAAGAAAGAAAGAAAGACAGAAAAAGAAAAAAATGAGTGAAACAGAGAAAAATACTAGATAAAAAAGAGTTGGGATAGGCCTAATATGAAATACCGTGTGGTAATGTGTAGTACAGCCTTATAATAATTAAATTAAATACAGGTAATTTGTGATGTGTTGACAACATGCAGTTACATAATAAATGTGCTTTCTGTCCTGTTCATGCTGCAGGGATTACTAAGGTTTTAGCACAGGAAGTAATTTAATTTCAAATATTACTAAAACATTTTATCAACTTTCTCATTCCATACCTTATCCAGTTGAAGTTATTATTGTAAGATGTAATCGAAGACACAAATACACAAAGCAAAGTAACTAACAGCTCTTAATGACCCTGCCATACTTGGTCATATTTATACAGTAGATTCATGTGGCATCGCACCCAAAAGCAGCACAAAGGGTTTGTCAGACTGGATTGTCAAAAGATGGATTGCAAGTTGTAACTACAGATGAGACAGTAGGCTATTTTAGTCCATACGCCATTAGTAGGCCTTTGAAAAAAATGCGTAACAGTAACGGTTATTTGCGCCTAGCATTGTTGTCTAATTCCCTGAATATTTGTAGCATTTGGATAGCGCTCCTCAACTTCTCCGCAGTAGAGGGGGAATCCCTGTGAAATAAAACAGATTTGTGGCACTTTTAACGCAGTCCCTTGTTGAGAACGTCTACCCCGCCTCTGTTGCAAGTCAGCTCGTGCAGGCTCCGGAGTCAGGGGACTGAGTGGAGGTGAGGCTGGGTGCAGGAGGGAGAGCGCCGAATGTGGGTCGCCAGAAAGTGCCGCTGGGCTGCAGACACGCCGAGTCGCGCGAGGTGGCTGAGGGAATGACTTGAGCACTGAAGGTTCAGTGCGGGCGCTCATCACCTGTAGTATCGGGCGCGTGGGTCGCATCCCTGACTTCGCACAGGCACAGAGAAGCCACTCCGGCGAGTTTGAGAGAAGGGGAGTAGAGAGGAGATGGCATTTTCACTCACATCATCCCCGCGGTGTCCACAGCAAGCGGGACGCTGGTGACGGCTGACCAGCAGAGGTTTCGCCCCACAGCAGAAGGAGGCATTCAGCCACTGAAGATGGTGATTCTGCGCGTGTCATGGCAAACGGGACTGGCACCATCATGTTGAAATGCGTAGTTGTCGGTGACGGCGCCGTTGGGAAAACTTGTCTGTTGATGAGCTATGCAAACGACGCTTTTCCCGAAGAATACGTGCCCACCGTTTTCGATCATTACGCAGGTATGTGATGAGAGATTTTGTTCAAACCTTGATGGCAATTCAATGAACTTGAATTGTTATGTATTAAAACTTGATGATTAGAACCCTCTTCAGCTAAAACAATCATTTAACCTACCATTTACCTTTTACTACATACTAGCAGTGGGGATATTGATTATGCATCATATTGGTTATTATTAGAACTGTAGGCCTATGTCCGATTAGATTAAATGTTGTATTCGTGCTCTTATTGAAACCACCTGTAAGCTTCAATAACAGCGACCCCCCTCCTCGCTTGAAAAAAAATGTTTACAGTGGTAGGGGATGTTTACACTAATCAATGTATGTTAGTAATTAAGTGTAGTAAAATGTATGTTTTTACGACACAGACATTTACTTTTATGTATAGCAATGCAAGACTATGTGGTGTTGAAAGAAATGTTTAAAATATGTGACATAACGCAGTATGAAGGAGATACTCTATGCTGGTTGGAGAGATAACCTTAACTGCTACATTGTGGATTGATTCTTGAACTACAGTATTCGGAATCTTTTGGAGCAAATAGGGCACATACAGTAATTGCTGTTAAAGGTTTTGTGTTTGATTTTTCCAGTCAGTGTAAATGTTGGAGGAAAACAGTACTTGCTGGGACTGTATGATACTGCTGGTCAGGTGAGTGAAGGCAAAAATGCGTTCCTCTATTGTTTGTCTTTGGTATTGTCTAATCACAGAACACAGTGAGTCACGCACTTAGTACCACAACTTATGGCAGCCATCATTAAATTTGCATGCTCTATATTTACTTATTAATCAATGTTTATGTTAAATACAGGTTTTCAACACACACACACACACACACACACACACACACACACACACACACACACACACACACACCTCTGTAGAAGGTCTGAGATGTTCTGCAAGTTTTTGAGGGTAACAAGGCCAGGGTTATGGGTATGCAGCCACAGCGTGTGTAAAGTGTGTGTGTGTGTGTGTGTGTGTGTGTGCGTGTGTAAAGTGTGGGGTGTGGTGGAGGAGTTGGCCAGAGGGCTCTGTAGACATGTGGCTGCTGTTCCCCTTCCTGCTCTCTGCAGGGAGGCCCGCCAGATGCAGTCGGCAGTCAAGATGTGGATGGGATTTGATTTCAAAGAAGTAGAGGCAAACACAAACATGCACACACGTGCGCTTGCACATACACACACACACACACACACACACTATGCTGTCACTGCAGCTGGAGTGAGTTAAAGCTCCTGCGGCCTGCAATTGATCAGTGGATGCTGAAGGCCGTGTTGGGGTCAGTGAGAGTATGGCAGCAATAATGGCCGCACACTCAAAGGAACAAAGGATCCCTTTCAAATTTCCTCTCGTTTCTCTCATCATGAACCTTGCCAGCACATGTGGCTCCAAGTTCTAGAAGTGGGTCATAAGCCTTGAGAGAAAGGAGGAGAGAAGGAGAGGGGGATGAGAGGGAAGAGAGAAGGAACGAGGGAGGGAGGGAAGGAGGGAGGAGAAGAAGGAGAGGAGAGTGATGGGAGCCATAGTGCTGTTGAGAGTTGCGGCCGTGTGTGGGGTTGGTTGTGGGTGTCTTCACCCATATGAACTCCGCTGCGCAGTCATACTTGTGAACCACTGGAGCGTTCCACCCCTGGGTGTGACGAATAATCCTACCCTACTTCCCCAGCCTGCCTCCGCCTCCTGCCCTCGCCCAGCCACCATGTGTGGACAGACTTGTGGTGGAGGAGCTGGAATGAGACGGGATTGCCATGAGAGAGCAATGTGCCGGCATCTGCAATGTTGGGAATTTTTTTTTCTTTTTGTGGTGGGTGGGTGGTGGTGGTGGTGGTAAAGGGGGGGGGGGCACTCTCAGATGATTTGACTATGCCTTGGGGCTGGCCTCTCCATGCCAGTGTAGACCTAGCTGACTTGGCTGGGATGACTGGCTGGCCGTGTGATTGGTGCTGACTTGCTGAATGTGGGCACGCCCGCACAACTGGAGACGACCTCACAGTGGTGTTCTATCCCTCCTTCTCTTTCTTTCTTCCTTCCTTCCTTCCTTCCTTTCTGCTTTCTCCGTCTGTCTCTCTTATGTTTGTTTCACCAACGGCTCCTTTGTCTCAGAGAGACATGCTGTATGCAGTACGGCGTATGGGGAGCTTTTAGACTGAGGAACGTGTCTTGGCTGCCGATGTGAGATGCAGCTGCTGTTTACACAAGGCTGAATGAGCCCACTCAAACTCCACCCTTTGCCACCCACCTCTCACCTTGACCTCAGACACCACCCTACCGGCTAGGCTGGCTAGCGCTGGGATGGGACTTAGCAGGCACCACTAATGTATTTCATGGGCAATTTTTAGGCTGACAGTGTTCCACTATATGGCTAAAAGTGTCAAGTATTCTGACACCCTGAAAAGATACATACAAGATTGTAGTTTGTACTATATAGCCCATATGTTTGCAGTGATTCTAAATGAATGGTGTTTTATATCAGCTTTTAAGTCAACTAATGGCTGAAAAAGTTGGGGTTTGGAGATACTCAGGTGGTCACATATGGTAGTGATGATATAGGCGTCATGGCAACTCTGCAGGGTGATGCTACAGTACTTATCCAACAGACACCTTCATCACTGAGTGAAGTGCATCAGAATGGGCCCAGTGCTGTGTTCCATTCCATTCCAAGCCTACTGTTCCCACCGTCATCCTCCCTTCCCTTCCCTTCCCGTCTCATCTGCTGTCAGTATACCTGCACACATGTGCTATGGCAAGTCCCTCTGGGACAGGAAAACTATTTTAGGAAAGAAAAGCCACAAGTGGCTTTTGTGTGCTTACACATGGTGTCTGACACACACTGTGAGGTAAGCTGAGCGCACGCACACACACACACTGGTGAGAGTACTTCAGCGAGTATCTCAGACTCTGTTTTATCTGTGAGCCCTGTGGTTGTCTTTATGCAAAAGCATATTTTGAATAGTAAGTGCTGCGAGGTGAAACTCAGGTGTGTGTGTGTGTGTGTGTGTGTGTGTGTGGGTACAGTATGTGGGGAGGGAGGTTTTGATTTGCTGCACAGCACGCTTTAATTAATGTGCAGTGACTGAATAAACATGCCTATGAATTATTCTCTTTAGAGGACAACGGGGGGAGATGTGGCTCTGCCTCTCCCTCACCTCAGCTCCATTCTCTCTCTCTCTCTCTCTCTCTCTCTCTCTCTCTTTCTCTCTCTCTCTCTCTCACTCTTTTATCTCGCCTCCACTTCTTCTTCTGCTTTGGTCTGCATGTGCCTGAGGAACATGGAGTCTGCTTCAATACTGGTGCCCCCCCCCCCCACACACACACACACACACACCACATTGTCCCTCTCCCCCCACCTTCCTCTCGGTCCCTCTCCCCCCACTGATTGGGGGCTTGATTGGAGAGAAGTGCTCCATGTTAAATTGAGCCCATTCACAGCTCCAACAGCAGACAGACCACAAAATCCACAGGAGCACCAAGCGGAAACCATACAGACACAAGAGCACTCGCTCTCAAACACACTTTAGAAGCAGACACACACACCTCATCACATAGAATACAGTTGTGGACTCACACACACACACACAAAACCACGCAGGGAAACAGCCTTTATACCAGTCAGCTAAGGGAAGCTAAGATGTGTAACCTACTTAGTCTTGTAGTGTTTTGTAATCCTTAAGGTGTCTAGTTAATGATTTTGTTTGTCAGCAGAGTCAATTATTGTCCCATGTATGTGTTTTTTAACATTTATAGCCGACCAGTTTTTCACTGTGAAAAGTGAAAACTTTAAATCAGCATAACTCGTGAACCGTACATCTGACATCCGAAATTCCCATGATCATGTTTGATGGATAGAGGCTCAAGTAAACACTAAAAAATGCTAAAATTCACCTAAACTGAGTTGCAGCAGAGATGATTTTTTCTCACTTTTCTATTTTTACAATCTTCAAGATGTATAGTAAACACAAGTTGATGATATTGTGGCATATTGGTTGCCATACTGGATATGCAAAACAGACATAGTCTTAACTATACATTTTGCAGGGGCAAATATCTGCTTTCAATTTGGTATGAAGCATTGATGTAGATTGGGCCGTTAGATGCCTGATTTATGGAACTCTGTGCGCTGCTTCCCTAATAATAAACACTGGATCATGTGATGTTAAAAACTACCTTAACAAGAAGAGGGTGTTTAATGAAGGTGACTTAATTGAGTTGAGGCATGTGCAAAAGTAGCTCAAAGAGCATCTGAAAGAGGCAAAGGAGTCTCATAAGAAAGTGAAAAGAACATTGAAAGAGAACAACATAATATAGAAGGAATAGGAAGGGAATATATATGATAATATATGGAAGGGAAAGGAGCAGATTACAGGGTGCTGGAGAAACAGCACTAGGGCAGATGGCAATGTGGCCAGAGCAAATCAGATAAAGGATTTCTACAAGGTGTGATGACTCTGCCACCTCTGCTAATGGCCCTGCCAATGTCACTACTGCAGGGTCCACCCCCCATCATTGCTGACTGCATAGCCATCAACCACACGTCTCAGTCATCAACATGTGACATTACACTGCAAACTCCCTCACCACTGCTACCAGGCAATGCAACTGTTACCCACCCCTATTGCCACCGCAAACCAGATCATATCAGAGTTGAAGAGGCTGAAACCAAAAGCAGCAGGGCCAGATGGCATATGTGCAAGATTGCTTAACGCAGATGCTGTGGAACAGGGGGAGCGGCTATTGAACATGTCTTCAATATGAGTGGGGAGGGTACCTACACTATGGAAAACATCATGCCTGCTACTGTACCTGTTCCCATAAAACCAAACCACAGTGAACTCAATGGCTTTGGGCCTGTTGCTCTGACCCTACAGTTAATGAAGACTCTGGAACTGCTCCATTTGCTAAGACCCCAGGGGCGGTATTCACTAAGAATTTTATCTTAACTTTAGGAGTACTCCTAAATCGCAGTAAAAGCTGTTATGTAGGAGT
>JASCQY010000053.1:1949387-1967534 GCA_030264315.1 Sardinella tawilis | reverse complement strand
AGTGCTGGATGCTGGAGTGACATTAACATTAATTATTTCTCATCAGTTAATCATTGTCTATGATGCAGTGAGGTGGGGGTTAGGTTAAGGTGATGATGAGGGAGGGGGACAGAAGGGCCTTACTGACTAACTGATGAGAAATAATTAAGGGTTGATGGTTTACAAATGTGTTAAACAATGCTTAATAAAGGCTTAATAGGGAGGAGTTATTATAGTGTTACCAAATATTCTTGTATGTATGCATTTGCATCATCCATTATTGGGATTATAAAAAAAGAGGACATATGTTTATGTAGAACCCTCAGCGTATAGACATTGTATCTTTACATTTTGTTTGATAGGCCTATAAGGTTGATTTCAAACAGCACTATTATGATGATGTTGACCTTTTCATCTTGATGCTTCAGATGCTTAAAAGCTGTCGGCTAAAGCCTGTATGATTGATTGCTTGAGTTTTACTCCAGGTACTCAGATAAACCTGACCCTGGCCCCGTCACAAGCAGAGCATTTTTTAGTGACATAAAAGACCTGCTTGTCACTTTGAAAGACAATTCCTACAATTCATTTTTCCTGTTTTGAGGGTTTGTTTTATTACCGTGTGACTTGAAAGGTATCCTGCTCACTAACCTCCCTTGTCAATGCTATCCCACCATGCAGATTCTAGTTGTCCATTGGTAAACTCTAGGCTATATAAACCCTTTTAATACTTTCAGTACCTTTTCTCCCATTCTCCGTGTGTACCTCAAATGCTTGGAGCTTGTCCAGATGACAACTTGAAACCCATAACCCCCCCCCCATTGCTATTTATAAGCCCTACTTCAAAGTAACAAGCCCAGAGATATAGTGATAGGGGTGAGGGAGAAAGATGTTCCCTGAACAAGGGCCAGCTAGGCCATCCATTCAGGGGACTGGCATAAGGACAGCCCAGAAAAGATACCTGGGGAACACACACACACACACACACACACACACTTCATACTCCACGCAGCCGTGACATTTCATCTGCCGTGACTCACGGGGCCAGAGATTTCACATTCAGTATTTGGGGAAATGGCTGTGTTCTCTCTCCTCTCCTCTCCATCGCACCTGTTAAGGAGGGGCGGGTCATAGCCAGGGCGAGTGCTGAATCACGCTCCTCCTCTCGGCTGGATCTCCATCAGAGCAACAGTCCAACACAAAACACTCAGTACACTTGCAAGAGGTTTTTTTTTTTTTTTTCAATTTTTAATATTAAGACAATGAAGCATAAGCCAATAGCACCAAGAGGGACAGCTACACGTGAGCAAGGAGCATATTCTCTGCCCGTCATCAGCGTACTGCAACCCAGTCAAACAATGATGGAACTAAACAAAACAAAAACAAAAAAAACAGAGAGCTAAATGAGAGAGCGCAGAAAGAGAGGAGAGGGGAACTCTTAGCTGTACATGAGACTGAGGGCCAGGAACAGGCAGAAAAAAGTTACAGAGGAAAGGAAAAGTGATTGCATTGTACAAACCAATGTCCATATCGTCCAGAAATAAGAGTAAAAACAAAGTACAATGTGAGAAGTTGGTGATATCCACGTGAGTCCAGAGAAAGACAGTATACCAACACTTTCTCTTAAAGGTGGGCTTTCCAGGGGGCGGGCCCCTAGCTCAGGTTCCAATGAAATGAGGGCGAATGTCCAGTGTTGTCAAGCCCTGTCCCCTGACAACCTCGTCCTCCGCAACCCCTTGGGTACATGTGCACTTGCAGCATTAAAGTGACAAAACGCTTTGTGTCCACGTGTGATCATGGTGACCTCTGTGATCCGTCTCCCCCCCCCCCCCCAAAAAAAAAAGATACAGAGGTCCTTGTCTCTCAAAACACACTGCTGTCCATAAATTGCGTGTATTCCTGTGTGTGTGGAACATACCTGTGTTCCCCCTGTTTCTAAATTCAGGGCAAACACCATTACTTTGTGGGACTGCTTTTGTTTTGGATACCTACTCCTATAAATGTGACGTCTTGCATGAGAGAAATGGGAAAAGCAAGCTATTTCATGGAGGACTTGTGCGCAGATCCCTGCAGCTTCTGTCCAGATGGAAAGTGCATTCTGGAAACGTGAAACCAGGACTCATTACCACTGTCCTCATACCCATCATCCGCCTCATCATATGCACACCCACACACACACACATACAGGTCAGGGCTGTGCACACCCCAATCCTGACCACCTCCTCAGTCTGGCACACCCATTGGTGTGTGTGTGTGTGCGGGAGAAGACTCCTGTCACCCAGAAACACGGAGCTCACCCTCTGCTCATGACATCTCATGCTTACTAACCATACAGCCCACAGGCCTACTGAGCACACCACACATGTACAGATAGCCACTCACTCACTCAGCCAATCAACGTGTATGACACGGGTCAAAGCCCTGTGTGCGGCCTGCCAAAGCAAAGGCGTCGTGACACGAGGAGGCAAACCGTGACATCATCTGATGGATGGACGGTAGAGCAGTCCGCAGAAGGAAAGGCACTTCTGTTTTCATGGGGGAACACAGAGCGGTCTCGTCCGACACTTTCTGCACGTCCGCCCAGTCGGCGTCCATCCATATGGACCCCAATGCAGAGGATTCTCACGGACCCTGGGACTCTTTGCAAATGGAGTGGGGGGATGGGGGTCTTAGAGTTGAGAACAACGACTTGACAGCAGCAGTGGCTTCCACCTGTCCACTCAAGGCCAGAGACCAGACCCCATGCAGATCTCTAGGATTGGCTGGGCTGCACTGGGCATGCTCAGAGGGATGAGGCAGCTCATGCTATCTAGGTCTGCTCCTTGAAATAGTGTCAAACGAGGGCTGCTGATATCCAACACCTTTGGTCACTTTGACATGGTCTTGCGTAAAGACCATTCTCTCGATTGCGTAAGTCTGAGCTGTCCACCTCAAAATCTTTTCGGCAGCCAATATTATTGCTTTTCTTCTTTTTCTTTTAAAGAGTTCCTAAATATTCAAAATATTTCTTCTGTCTTCTGTCTATCCATACACTAATTACATAGATATATTTTCATACATTTCCTATGATTAGTACCCCCCCCCCCCACACACACACACAAACACACACACCTCTACTTCTTTCCCTGGCTGCTGGAGCTGGTGCACAGAGGTGAAGAGAGGCGTGGGGACGCCTGCACTCCAGGGGGCCCGAGAGAGGAGACGACCTCTGTCATCCCCGTATAGGTCAGCTTATCATTCCTCCTCCTGGACGTGCGCGCGCACACACACACACACACACACACACACACTAGAGGCAGTCAGCCAGCGTGCACTCCCCAGACTCCACCTCCACTCCTGAGGGTAGGGTAGGCCAGTATACGGTCCGCATTGTTCATTTGTGCAAAAACTCAATTCAAAGGGATTTCTGATGTCTTGTGTGTGTGTGTGTGTGTGTGTGTGTGTGTGTGTGTGTGTGTGGGGGGGGGGGGGGTGTCTATCAGCTATCATCATTAACATATCAGGGCAATAGGTGAAGTTGAAAGGTGGGGGGTGTGGGGGTGCGTGCAATGGCCAACAAGTGAAATGGGAGACGGTAATGGTCAAGTATGAATTTAGCTTATTAGTGTCAGACTGAACCTCTCGGCCTTTGGACACGCACAGACACAGAGGAGTTGAGTGAGCGCCATGCCAGCACCACGGCACCATGGGATTGGATTTGCACCATGGGCTCTTGTTTGCTCTCTCTGTCCCCTCCCCTTCTCCCCATGTTTTGAGAACGACTCCAACAGGGCTGAGAACTCGCCAGCGGACTTGGATGATCCACTGGTCTGGACTGAAAGGCTGCTGACAGTGAAGGCACATGGGCTTCAGAGGAACATGCGTTTGCTTGTTTTTGTTTGTTTGTGTGTTTGTTTGTGTCTCAGGATGATTGAAGGTATTTTGGTATGTATGGGGGTGGAGGGGGTTCTCACAGTTTCAAGGGTTCCCCATCACGTTCCGTGTCTCTGTGACTGCATCCTTTCGATCTTAGTGTGTGTGTGTGTGTGTTTGTACAACTAGGTCCTGAAGCACCACGACTGTGCAGTGTCCGCCAGTCCCCTTGAATGGACATGTCTCCGAGGCTCTGGTGGCCTTGTGCCATGTGTTTAAAAAGAACACTGTCACAGGGTCCTCCAAGACCAAGTCTGTTCCAGTCTCCACCTGCATGGCACTACTGCGGGACACAGCGCTCTGTAGTGCAAGATCATGAGTGAGTGAGTGAGTGTGTGTGTGTATGTGTGTGTGTGTGTGTTAGTGTGTGTGTCACACAGCAATGGTCCCAGTGTAGCAGAACCGACATTTGGCCGTTGCTGCTCGCACAAACATAAGCACAGCTGAGATAAAGTGCTCTTCCTCAGTGCCCCTGCCCCACCACCCCCACACGTCTCTTCAGGACTACAAAAACGACAACATGACACTGAATTCCACTCGTCTCTCTCCCTCTTTTTGTGCAATTAGTGGTAGGAATTAACGGATTACAAAACATATATATATATAGCTATATAGTTTTTGATTATTTTTGATAGTGACAGTTCTTTTTTGTTTTTCTTCTTTTTTTCTGTTTTGAAAAGCAGACACTCTAACATCACAACACAAACTCCACGTATTCATCATCACCAATGTCGTCACCAATCATAATCATCTTCCTCCTCCTCCTCCTCCTCATCATGACCACTTCCTGGAAGTGAAAGGAAGCTGACTGGAGCAGAGCACATTCTGCACACAGGGGGGTGCACTCGACTATCTCAAACAACCATCCCCCTCCCCCAACATGTGTCCATGCCCTATCCACCCCCCCACCCCAATTCTCAGCCGAGCGAAGGCAGTTACGTCTCCCTGGGAAACACATCCAGAGAACGAAGGAAGGGAGGGGTTCAGGGAGGGATGTCACCCCCCCCCCTCCACACAGAAATGTAGTCGCCACCTTAAGCGTCACAGTTAAAAGTGCCCCCCCCCCCCGTCGCTCTCCAACCTCCCCCTTTCTGATACGCATGTACAGTATACACACAGGCAAGGGCAGGCCACACAATCCTGTACAACGTAGTTTGGAGGACAAATGAAAGGGGCAAAAATAGTCAAACTAGTTAGTAACAGACAGACGAGGAAAAGAAAAGAAAAAGGGAAAAAAAAACAAAAAAAAACACTAGAGCCAAAAGCGTGTGACAGAGCTGCTGCTGCCTCTCTCCTGTAGGATGTGACGATATGAAGAATCTGTGAATGTGACGCAGTGGCTGGTGGACTAACGGAGGGCAGAGCACCAGTTTCATATGCGTCTCGATATTAGAGTAGTAACTAAAAAACATGATAAAAGCTTATTATTATTCTTCTTCTTATTATTATACGACGTGTTTTACAGTTCCAGGCCCGAGTGACGCACCCACCCTCCCCCTCCCTTCCACCCAAGCCTCCTCCTTGCAGGCCGCTGCCCAGAGCGCTGAGCTGAGCTTAGCTTAGCTGAACTGAACTGGTCTGGACAGGACTGGACATGCACACACACATCCTGTGGTCTGGTGGCCCTCACTTGGCCTTGAGCTCCCTCTCGAGCCAGCGGACGCGCACGCGCTGCTTGTAGTGGTACTCCCTGAGGTAGTCCTGCAGCGGCGGCGGCAGGGGCAGGGTGGCGATGCCGTCGTAGGAGACGCGGCCGCAGATGGCCGAGCGCGCCAGGCCCTGCAGGCCGAAGGGGAAGGAGCGGGGCAGCGGCGCGGTGAGCAGCGGCTCGAAGAACATGCACGCCGACGGGTCCTTGTAGTGCTCCAGCAGTGCCGTGACGGTGGCGGCGTGGAAGACGCACGGGTCGTGCGCGTCGAAGCTGAAGTTGTGGTTCCACTGCTCGATGCGCGCATGCAGCGAGCGGCCGTAGCGGCGGAAGCTGACAGAGAACAGGTAGTCCTCCTGGGCCGAGTCGCGCAGCAGGAAGCTGCCCTCGGGCCGCCCGTCCAGCAGCGCCTCCGCCTGGTAGCGGTCCATCACGCCCCAGTAGCAGGGCAGCGCCGTGATCTGCTGCAGGTCGGGCACCAGGCAGTGGATGTAGTCGATCTGCGTGTGGACCCTCCAGGGGCCCTCGGCGGCGGCGGCCAATGACGCCGACGGAGGCGGGTGAGCGTGGCGTTGTCGGGCGCGGCGGGTCTGGAGGCACAGCGTGGTGCCGTCCTCTTCCTCCGAGTCACAGTCTGGGGGGGCGGCTGCTCCGCCGCGTGCCCCACCACCTCCTCCACCCCCACCCCCACCTCCGCCCTCGCCCAGGCCCACCTCCGTCAGCCCCGGCGCCAGTTTGGGTCCCAGCTTATGCAGGCAGGTCAGTGGAGCCACGGCCTCCACCGTGTGGATCTGGGCGTCGGGCGGTGGGTCCACGCCCTCCTCGATGCTGAGCCGCCGCCGCTCCCGCAGGCGCTCTTCCTCGTCCTCAGCCGACGCTCCTCCTCCTCCTCCTCCTCCTGCTGTTCCTCCGACTACTCCTCGGGGCCAGTCCTGCTGGCCGGATACTGAGGGCGGGAGAGCGGCCTGGGTGGCAGATGATGACGATGGCGCCGCGGAAGCCGAGCCTGTGCCCACGGGCGCCGTGTGCTGCTTGATGAGGTGCCACTTGCGTGCCAGGTCGGAGCCGGGGGGGAAGGGGCAGGTCTCCAGCATGAGCTCCGTCAGGTGAATCTTGCGCTTGGGCGGCGCGCGGGAGGTGGAGCAGCGCAGGGGCAGGCACAGCCCCACCGTGTCCTGCAGCTGTTGCCGTAGCGACCGTGTGCCGCCGCCCCCGCCCCCCGTCGTCGACAGCTCCAGCTCCTCGCCCCGGTGGCGGCATCGGCCCCGCCCTCCGCGCTCACGGCCCTCCAGCGAGCCCTGCGCCCGCGTGGAGCACGAGTGGCGCTTCTTGCCGCTCCAGGGCGCGTGGCGCGAGTACGAGTCCCGGCGGGCGCCCAGCGGTCCCGGCCGGCCGTCCACGTCTTGCTCCAGCGTGATCTCCAGCACCTGGGCCATGTCCACCACGCAGTTCTGTCCGGGCCGCCGCACGCTCGACCCTCCCGACGTGCCGCCTCCCCCGAGGCCGCTAGCGTTGTTGTTGATGATGCTGCTGCTGCTGCTGCGGTTGTTGTTGTTGGCCCTCCCAGCCACCAGGGGCAGGCTGGCGGAGGCTGGCCTGGGGAGGCCGGCCTCCTGTGGCGGGGCCTGGTCGCGAGAGCCTCCATCTGGGTGGAGCAGAGACTGGCATCCCCTCTTCAGGTTGCTCCACACCTTACCCACCCTCTCCATGGGGTGGGTCACCTGCACCTGTGCATGGGGACAGAGAAGAGGAGCCATGTTGAGATCTTAACCACAGGAGGGGGATGCCGTGTGGACATGGATGGGTCTTTTCAATTAATACTTGACTTTCATGTAATATTTATTTACCAGAGGCCTGTAGGCTTCTGACTACAAACCCATAATACTAAGAGCAACTAAAGCGAATCAGGAAATGAAACGAGTTTTTGTGAAAGATGGATATGATGTGATCCGTCTCAAAAAGCCCTTCCCCCGATTCCCTCGAGACGTCCAAATGACTTGCACTAAAGGCTTCCTGGATGGAAAATTTCCCACAGGCAGGAGGTGCTCATCAGGCCCCGAGTCCCCAGGGGAGAGTGATGTCCCCGGTGGAGGGGGGCCTGGCTGGGACGAGCCACCTCCTCTGCTCCCTCACCACATTAACTATGCACACATAGTCCTGCCAGGGCCCATTAAGAGACGGCTGGGGGGAAATCTAATGGGAGATGGAAGAGGAAGATGGACCGTAGTAGCTCTCTGTGGACCGACACGCAGCGCCAGTGGGACTCAGATGAACTGTGTCGACTTGTGGTACGGGTTTAAAAACTCCTAGTCGAGGTGTGGAGTTCGGGACAAACTAACTTTCCGAGCCGAGACTGGCCGAGGCTACAACCCAATCTGGGCAAAGGGGTTTCCTTTTCAAAGCATTGGTTGATTACACACTCAGCAGTGCTGACTGGTCGGTCTCTCTCTGATGAGAATCCAGCCAATAACAGGAAACGGTGAACAGATATGAGCCCTCATTATGGAAAGAGCTTCAAAGGCCAAGGCCAAACACGGTACCTCTCGCATGGAAGACAAACACATCCACAATGAGCCCAATGTCCTGCCGGATGTCAGTCACCATGCAGCAAAATGAAGCTCCCTGCTCTGGTCTACAATGTTTTATTTGCACGCACACACACGCGCACACACACACACGCTGGTGCTTGGGTAATCTAATCTGGTCTCCTTCTTCCTGCATCTAACAATGGCCCCTCACCCAGGATACGTGCTGTCATTCAGCCATTTAAAAGTGATTTACGCAGATTAGTATTGGTACTAATCACAGTATATCTTGCATTCAAAGTGTTGGTCTTTTTAAACGTAGGCAATCTTGGTCAACAATGAGCCAGTCCTTTGTCCTGTGTCCAGTCCATTATCCAGAAGGATTAGCCTACATAACAAAAGTCTGCCTCTAGAGACTTTAGTTAATAAGCCTACTGTATTTCTACTATGCAAAGAGCGGTTAGTTATGGGTTTACTGCAGAAATAGCCATGATCTGCACCACCACTGCAATCCACAAACAGGCACGGGACTAGTTTAGACAAAGTCACAGATCTAATCATCATGCTGTACATCACCCAGTCAAACTGCATGTTCAAGGATAAGCACGGCCACACAGCAGATCAAACACAGATTTATAACGCAGCATTATCGCTAATCCATATGTCACCGCTAGCTGATCCATCAGCCAGGTGGTTTGAATTTTGAGGAGTCCTCATAAAAATCCTGGGTGAAAAACTAACTTCAACTCTCTGGTCTCAACGTTTGCAAGTTTGCCAGGTGGCCCTCGTCCTACAGCACCTACAGTACGTACATGCACACACACACACACACACACAGCCTCTGTCAGCAAGCACACACACACACAGCCTCTGTCAGCAAGCACACACACACACAGCCTCTGTCAGCAAGCATGCACATGAGGAGGAGCAGGGTCCAATTACCCCTCTGCATTGCTACATTATAATCCTCTAGCCTGCAGTCCTCTGATAGATTTCCAGAGGGGAGGTGCGAAACAAAAACAGGATTAGAGCACATATTGCCCTATGTAGTATACTAATAAGGACGCATACATGTACGCCTAGGCTACATCTAGACTCGATCACACCATAGCTATACATCACAACTTACTGGCCCTTTTCTTCACAGACCAACCAAAGAGCCCTCAGGAGGAACCCTCATCAGACAAAGTACACTGTGTCAAATCAGAGATGCGCAAACAATACAAATATACGGGTATCTGCAGCCAAAGGGTTTTTTCTCCTCTACTGGACTGCTTGAAAGTGTGCATGAAGACCTTTCCAGGTGATGGCGTGACTCAAGGTTTAATGTGTTCCAAGCGTGTGAAGTGGCCTAGGGAGGGACACTAAAAAGTAAGTATGCAAGTGCGTAAGTGCGCGGCGCTCGCGCGCGCGTGACGTTGGAAGAGTGATTAAGCGTGTTGCCAGGCAGACTCGCAGGGACCCAAGGCCAAAGCTAAAAATGAACGCATGGATCCTCTCCAGTCGCACGGCCTCTGCTGAGGGCTGGATTACTGTGCCAGTCTGGGCCTGCCTGTCTGTCTGCCTGCCTGCCTGCCTTTCTCGCTCGCTCTCTCCTCCTCCTTCCACCTTTTCTCTCTCTCCATCTCTCTCTCTCTCTCTCCTTCCTTTCCTTCCCATCTTACCCTGTGGCACGGCACAGTCTGAAGTTAGCAGCCTCCCTGGTCGTCAGCGGCGCACATCACCACAATAAAGAAGGTGGTCGGGGGGTGAGAGAGAGAGACAGAGAGAGAGAGAGAGAGAGAGAGAGAGAGAGAGAGAGAGAGAGAGACAGAGAGAGAGAGACGAGTTCCGGCTCTTACCACTGCTGGGGTCGAGCCCTGAGCGCTTCTGCATGTCGCCGGGGTGCTAAATTTGTGTCCTGCTGCCTGCCTGCCCGCTGCTCGGCCGGGCTAACTCCCTCGGGGCTAATTACTCTGGTGTGTCGACTAATCCTTTTACCTCGCCGCTCTCCTCTGACCCCCCTCTCCGAGGGGGCGCTCGGCGGGGCCAGGAGTCAGCGAAGAAAGTGTCACGGGGTCAAACCCGGCTGCCGGCCTCCGGCAGATGACACAGTGTGTTCTGACAGGAATGTATCAACAAAGCCATTGAGCCTGCCCTGCTCTAGGATCTGGGCTAATTCAGCACGCTTTGCCCACTAGATTTACATTGGGCTGCTATAGGCTCACACGCAACAACCACAGACACACAAGCTAGGAGATTGCTGCAAAACCCAAACGCAGGCCTAGTAATAAAAGAAAAATGGCAAACCAAATCAAAACACAAAATTAGAGCTCGCTCGAAGCAGTCTCAGTGTTTCTGCAGGAGCATTACATTCTTCCAAGTGGAACTCCGATATCGTGAATTGGGCAACACTACAAATACACACACACACTTACAAAAAAAAATATTCAGAGCGACAAACAGTGAAGTGTGAGCAAGTCTTTGTTGGGAGGACAAGAGGAGAAAGCCCTGGAGAAAGCAGGTCAGATGTTTGGATGGCGGAGCAGAGAGGGGAAGGGAAGGGAAGGTAAGGGAAGGGTTAGGGATGGGGATGGGGAGGGGAGGAAAGGCGTGCTCCCAAGTAAGCCAAGTCAGGAGGGATTACACAGCAACAAGAGCAGCCGCAGCACGTCACACGTGTTACACAGCAGAACAGAGTTCAGTGCCGCTGACCCCAGCACACACCCGACGGCTTCAGGGCACAAAGCAGCTGACCTGCGGGGTCACGGGGTGAAACTCCACATGAAAGCGCGTTTGGCCTGCGGTGTGGCAAGGCACCGGGCGGCGCGCTGCGGCGTCGGGGAGGTGGGAGGATTCTTGTCAGGTCTGCCGGCGAGGAGAGCACAAAGCTGGGGCATAAATTAGGAGCTGGAAGCTGGAAGCTGCCAGCGTCGCTATGGCGGGAATGAGGCTGGGGAGGCCAGGAAGCGCGGCCCGCCTGTGAACTCCCCGCACCGCCCTGCAGCACTTCCAGACTGAACCTGCTCGACCGACACGCACAAGAGCCAGAGAACAACCCCCTTCCCCGCCCCAACGATCAGCACTGCACACGCGCACCTCCGATCCACCAGTCCACCAATCCACACACGCAACACCCAAACTAGCCCACATTCAACATCTCCCTGTTCTGAGTAACAGTGGACAAATCGAAGGCAGCAAATTCGTTGAAGCAGTGAAATCTAATGCAACACATTCGTAGTAGCACTGAAATTTAATGCAGTATTTTCCTTTGACCAGTAGGCTACCCTCAGAGGGCCTATTCCTCACCAATGACTTGTCAAATATCCAGTAGCAAATGCCAATACTGATGCTGCAGAATGTCTCATAACAGGCAAATATGAAGTTGCATGCATATTCTCCCAGATAGGTTATGTGGACTTACACATAGCTAAAATGGAAGAGATGTCAATTGAGATATCAAAACTGCCACTATGCAAATATGTGAATTAAACATCATCTACACTGTTTCTTGTTAGACTCACATTTTTAAATAGATATAAAACAGAGAACAATCTTCATCTGACTTACCAGGCAAATATGTGTCGACATATGTGTCGTGTCAGCCTTCTAGCCATCTCAAAATATGTCAACAAACACAAGGAAACGTCAACTTCAAGCCCGCTATGGTCTACTTTGTGCTTACATTGTGCCTACTGCTGTCATTGTGATACCTATTAACAGCTCTCAGCTGCCTCAGACTACAGGGCTACGGGTTGATTCACTCCAGATAAACCCTTGAAGGCTCATCATGGCTCTGGAGGGATGCGGGGGATTCAGTCGCTGTCCTACAGCTCTAACACTATCCCTCCAACAGCAGGACTGTCCACAGTGCACAAGTCAAGCTCCAAGACATGGCCAAGCTATTTTGGAATGAGCAAACTTGACTAGCTTGCAAAGCACAGGGCTCTCTACCGTAGGTACCAAACCCCATTGGGAATTTGGGATAGCCTACATGATGGGCCAAATGCAGCTAGTCAGCTCTTCTTGTCAAACATCAGCTCCTAGCTTCATTAATGCATTTTTGGGGGGTGAGGAGCAACAAATTCCCAAATAGACCCAACAAAGAAGTTGGAACATACATACATCCACAGCAGCAAACATGGTCCTTATGCTTATTTTGCACTGGAACGAGCAAGCTCACTTTCACTTTCGTTTTCCGTGTTCCATTGAGTTAGCTTAAGCTGTCGGTTCGCTATTTGGTCTACTGTATGTTGGTATAAATTCTTTCACTTTCCTTGCTATTGACAACACTCACCAAGCTCGTATAACAGTGCTATGATTGGAATTTCTCCGAACCATCAAAAAAACTTGAAAATTATTGTAACTATGAAGACTGCTTGAAAATAGCTTTAATGATGCTCAAAATAATGACGGAGGTTAAGTGGGAGGACAGAACAAAAAGGCATGACTGTGTTAGTGATGGTCAGAGACATGAGTAGACGTGCATTTCTTTGACAATGACTGACTTGTCACACGTGTAGACAAGGTCTGGCAGCCCTCTGAGGATAAGCATAATGCTTATGTGTCCCTTGGACACTACTGCTATAGAGTGTGTCCGTGGAATCACTGGCTGGAATCACTGGCTTGTTTTCATTCCCTCACTCACTGTACTGGTGAGCTTGTGGTAGAAGGTGTGAACCCATGGGAACTGATTTATGCCTCCATACATACGTCACAATGGTGATTTCCTGATTCATGCCCGGAAATGAGAGGAATTCCACAGATCAAAAAAAGGCAACCGAAGCAGAGACGGTTGATAAAAGAGTTATTCAGTATCTTTGGTTGAAGTAACGTGTAGCCTATTCTTCAACACAAAGTGAATCAAACACATAAATGCTAAACGAGCTGCATGCAAACATCATTGTCCCCCCCCCCCCGCCCCAAATGGAAGACCTAACCTCACACTTGTGACACCAAATCAAATGCCTCTCTCTCTCTCCCTCTCTTAAATACCTCTCTCCTGTTCCAACATTAAAAACCTCTGTATTAGCTTTTCCCCTTGTTGCTGCATTCAAATGCTCCAGGTCTTGCGAGCAGGCAGGCAGGCTCACCTCCTGCTCCTGGTCAGTGTGCGTTGGGGCTATTCTGGTGAGATACGTGGCTATTCTCTGCCCAGCTTGGGTTACGGCTACTAGGAACACCCAGGAGTTCAGGCCAGAGCTACTGCTTCCTGGTAGAGCAAACCCCTCCCCTGCAGCCCACCCCCCTGCACCTGATACTGCTGCCAAACTCTACACCACACACACACACACACACACACACACACACACACAACCTTCTGTAGTCTGTACGCGTGTGCCCACACACACACAGACACAAAAAGAGCAGCCAAATTCTACACCACCCACCTCCCAAAGTCAGAAAAACGTACACTCTCCGGCAGACACTGTAGACAGACCCAGCAGACAGACAGACAGACATTCACATAAACCAAACGCCACGCACTCCTACGGTCTGAACATGAGCCCGCACACACACATAAGCCAAATAATACATCACAATCTGTGGTAGCCCAGCGTCTGAGCACGCACCAGCCTCACTCTACACTATACCTCCTGATCTCTGACTGAGACACACACACACACACACACAAACTGTGAAACATCTCAAACAGACTGGGCCACACACACACACCCCTGAAAGATACTACTACACAAGCCATGACATCTGCTAGCTTAGGCATTTAAACAATTATGGCCTTCCTCTATGTGATTGCATACGGCAGAAGTCTCTCTCTCTCTCTCTCTCTCTCTCACTCACACACACACACACGCACTCATTCTCTCTCTCTCTCTCTCTCTCTCACGCACTCATACACTCACACAAACTATCTTGACTGAATCTCAGCCTGTGATCTACGCCCAGGTCATTTGGCCAGCAGCATTAGATAAATGACAACCAACAAAATGGGCCAATGCTCTGCCCTATCTCTGTAGCAAAGGCCTGGTATGGGTGAAATTCTGCAGCACAGGATTCCAGGGCATAAATAGAAGGTTGGACACAGCTTTGGGGGATAAGACCCCATTGCCTACGGACCGGTCCGGCTGCAGGAAGGGTGGACCACTTCAAACTGAAGGCTGTTTAAATAACCCACGATGGAAAGTTTCAGGGCAGCTGAAGCCGTGCCAGGGATCGCACACTAAACCAAGAGATCTGCACTGATGGTTGGTTAGTGTGTGTACTCATAGATTAACCTCTGGAAGCAGCTCCAGCAGGTGATCTCTGAGGGGAGCAGCAGGGACAATGGGGGCCTGTTAATTGAGTTGTAGGCTATTGGCATGCTAGAGGGACTCAAACTTGTATTCTAGCGCAGATGGGAGTCAGAGGCCCATTTTTGGGTGGGTGGACTATAGCCTCAGCATCAGACTAAACAGACAATTACTAGCTGAAGGCAACCTGTCTGTGGGTGTCTGCGAGAGGGTGTTTTAGCAGCAGAACATCTCTTGCGCACAGTTAGATAACAGTATGGGGCAGGCAGACGCATCTACAGATAAAACAGCCTGTTCCTTATGGGCTGGGCTAGGCCACATCACACGCACAAAGCAGGAAAGGTAACTGGGATTTCATCATTTCTCGATTCTGAAACTGGAAAAGGTGACTTATGGGAAGAGGTAAAGATGATTACAAAACCGTCAAATTTAAAGCAATTCTACCATGAGCAGAATAACTACAAAATTCACCATGACCAGAAAAATCCCTCAATTCTTCCAAACTTAATGATGGAAAATGGATTTAACCTATTCATTTTAATCTTTCAGAATATTACTTGAGGGAAAATAGGTTAACCCTCTGATTGACAACCATTTCCGCTCTTGATTGCATTTGCTTTGTGTATTTCAACTGTGCTCCACTGAAAGTACATGACATGTCAAACACCCTTCTAGCTTAACTAGTGGCACTAGGCTTCACCATCGCTAATCACTGCAGTTAGCGGACGGCATCAAATGCAAATTGTTTCACACATCACAGAGAGCCCGGCGGCCCTTAGGCTGAGGGATGACGGAGGTGCTGACGAGCGGCGGTACTAGGAAGCTCCGAGCCTTTAAACGGCAGAATGCCAGACTGCTGCGCAGTGGAGGATAAGATCTGAGTCTCGCATGGCAGACAGACTGGGGAATGTTAGCAGGCAGATAAAAGAGGCCATGGGAGCATTAGCGGGGTCTCCTTACTAGCGTATGACATGAGCAGCCCTTCATCTCAACAGTGCGGACACATACTCCAGCCAAGCCCTTGGTGATCAAGCTCCCAACAACCCCCTTTCCTGAGCCACAAATACAGGCCAAAACTAATAAACCAAATGACAAAGGAAAGAACTTGGGTCTTAAAACTAAATCACTTTATATAACCCTACGATGCTCAGGTCAAGTAATTCATCAGTTCAGCATAGCACTTCAAACCAAAAAAAATCAAGCTAAACACAAGAGTATCTTGCCCATATCTGGAGTTTAATAACAATGCACTGCAAAAATACTGCAGTTGGGCTAGCAGGGTTGGTTTGGACGCAAAAAATAAGCTTCAGTGCCAAAGCTTCCACTGGGTTGGGTACAATGCACCCCAGTCTTGTCTACACATGGAAGCTTTGGAATAGATCCAAATCCAAATCTTCAATTTTATACAACCAAAAGTTGCTACATTTATCTCATTAGGTAAACAGATAAGAGTGCAGGCTGGTAAAGGATTGAGCAACATTCCTGCAGAGTACAGAGATTGTTACCACAAAGGGGATTGGCTAGACTTCATACAATTTCAGGAAAATTGGGTACCTGGGGAAGGGGAAAATGTCACGTCAGCGATTTTACCCCAAATAGCAGTTGACAATACTAGGCCCACTTGTACGATGTGAAAGGAAACGCTGGATACTTGAGCCTCGACTAGAGACTGGAGATCATTTTGATCAGTAACTAGCCGAACACAGAATCACAGCCTAGATGTCAACATAGGGCTATCAGTAACGAGTAACTGTGTCTCCTCTAAGTCAGCAACCAGATTATCACTTCAAGCAAGGAATTTACAAAGACTACAGGCAAGGCACCCACATGCTAATCCTTTCTCAGACCGTCCAACAGACTTCGGGATCATTGTTGAAGTGAAGATGGCAGCATAACGTGAAACCTACAACATTCTGTGAAGAAACATGCCCGAGACATGTCTGTCAGAGTTTTTCCACTGTTGACAGTCTTAATTGCGGTCTTTAAACTACAATAACCAGTTGTTTTTGGAATAATCTTAGTTGAGGCCCTATAATAACAAAATTAAGTAAAACATCAGGCCTACGGTGTGTTCTTTAGACACAAAACCACTGTAAGTTTTGAAAGTTCTGAGACCATCATACGTGATCTTCTGCATCAAAAATGTGTGCTCAAAATTACTGGCTAATGATCTTCTGTAGGCCCTTCCTCAAGGTCTAGTGACAGATAGCTAGCTAACTTAGACCTGGAAAATAACGTAACGTTATAGCTGTCGCTTCCACAGGCACAGACACCCCGACGCTAATTTCAACCAAAAAATACAATAATAAACTGCTAGGGAAGACATTCGAGCATTCACAAGCCAGAATAAATCATATGTTTTATGATGTATACAAAATTTGATAATATCCAACGACATGAGGACTTCATGCTACTTGGATCTAAGCTAGTCTGGCTGGTAACGTTAAGCAGTGCACACTGCACAGTGGTTGCTGCCAACTAAAGTTAGCTTGCTAGCTTGCTCTAGCAAAGCTAGCTAGCTAGTTTAGCCGGCTCCCGACGGAGATGGCTGACTAAAAACTGTAAAATGCATTTGAAGCCACATCGATATTCATCCCCGTTTTTAACAATGCACATGGAAGTTTGGTTAGAAATGACTCACCTTTCCTCTTTCCTTTCCTCAGTTATTTTCAGGACAGTTTTCTTTTGTTTGCGAAAAATATATACGACAAAAAGTCGAGGGGAAATTCTCCTGATGTGAAGCCCTAGTAAATAAAATATACAAAGTCATATCGGCGGTTACTATCGGAGTGATTTGTCTCGAAGCAAGCATCGATTAAAAACTCGACATTTTTTGAATCTTTTCATAATCCAGGCCTGTGATTCCCGTTCTCTCCCTGACGGCCGATATGGTCGCCCGTGCAGCAGTGCTGGGAGCAGGAGGAACAGCAGACAGAACTTGACTGACATGAACGGACTCCAATGGAGAGCAGTGTTCACAACAGTCCTCCGACGCGAGACCCGGATGGGGATGGGAAAGACTGGCGGTGTCATGGCCGGATCACACGCGTCAGATCCACCAGAGAATTTTCAATAAGGGAACGCTGAAGAAGTGTGAGTGAGTTTGAGTGAGTTATATTATAATGTTTTACATCTCGGACATACAGGCACTAGCAGCAGTCACTGGGTGTCCAAACCGCTTGCTGATGAGTTTCATTCACTCATAAAATCAAAAGAAAACTTTACATATATTTTCTATCTATCCATCTATACATCCATCTATCCATCCATCCAATCAGCTAGACTTCATATTCACAAACAGCAACAGAACAGTCCATAGGCCTAGCCAGGACAGCCAATTTAGCCAGAACAGCACCACCTGCAGACAGTTTCTCCAAACACTTGTTGTAGGCTAAATAATGACCAGCAGATGTCCCTGGTGGCCAAGTAATGGTAGCCTAGGCCTATCACCGCGAAAGGTTGTGAAGAGAGAACCTACAGTACTTCTCTCTCAAAAGCTTGCATCTTCTCTCTCAAATGGTTGGTTTTAGTTAAATATTTAGTTTTCACCCCTGCTTCAAGAATACCACTGTCACTGGGTGAAATTACTATATTACTACTACAATAAGTACTGCATCGTAAAATCCTTTGAATCTTGGAAATCTGGATTGTCAACTAGATTTATTTCTACATAGGCCTGCAGAAGATGCATGTTGAAATTACCTTTTCTGTCCTGCGTATGTTTGTAGGTCCTCTCCGAGTGTACATACAGCTATTTTGCCTGCCTCTGCACCTTATCGTTATTGGGTCATTCCGTGTCAAATCAGGACGGATCCAGACCTCATCGTCACAGATTTTCACGAAACTTGGCATGCTG
>JASCQY010000053.1:1918862-1938043 GCA_030264315.1 Sardinella tawilis | reverse complement strand
CCCCACCGCCCTTCTAGATGATACGGGAAAAGCCACTGCCAGGCCTTGACGAAGAGCGCAGAAACCCCCCTCAGTAATACTTGTCCCCAACCAACCAACTACCCCCTTCCCCCCTCATTTAACTGCCAGGTTCTGACTTTTTGCTGTGAGTAGTGATCTAAAGCCCTGTGGTGCATGTGTGCCAGGAGAGACCCATGTCGAGGACCCTCGCCTCGGTGGAGTTCTGGAGGCAAAGGGAGATGCCTGTCTTGTCTCTGGAGGTGGAGCGGAGGTGCACGGAAGCTAACGGACCGACTATGACCCGTCTCCATCTTCTGGTAGCAGCCTCTGTACTGGGGGTGTCTAGTGGCCACTCCAAGTCCTCCCGCCTCCAACCCCCAATCTCCAACACCCCCGTCAAGTGTGTGTGTGTGTGTGTGCGTGCGTGCATGCATGTGTGCGTGTGTGCGCGTGTGTGTATGTGTATGTGTTTTTGCTGAGCTCCAGACCAGCCAGATGGGTTTTAAGCAATATAGAGCCAGCTCTGTCTGCGTGGCGGGGCAGACATCCACCCAACCACCCATCCACCCATCCACCTAGCCTCCTAGCCTCCTAGCCAGCTAGCCAGCTAGCGTGTGCGCGCGCAGGCAGGTGGAGGAGGAGGGCTAGGCGATGAGCAGAGCAGCAGGAACACACCTGCCTCAGCATCTCCCACCCCCTTCACTCAGTCCCACAGGAAAATAGTGATAAGTTATTGAATTTGCCTCGTCCTTTGAGGAAGGCTATGTAAACGCTGCTGAGGCCTGTCATAGCAGTGGCGCACTGGCAGCTGACCCAGAAAGACTGTAGGCTGAACGAGTGGCGGTGGCCTGACGGACATGTGGATAAAAGACCATTGCTAAAGCTCTCTTGCATGTCTGCTGTTGTCACCAGAACGAAGGCAAGTATCTCACCTCTATGGGTTATGCAGGTATTATGCAGTTGTAGCACCTTTTGTAGCCTTCCTCAAAGAGGACATGGGTATTTAATCTCATTACGATAAAAAAAAAAGATTCAAACATATTATTATTTTGTTAATAATTATTATTGAGTAATGTTCTACTAACTAAGAGCTGCCAAACCACTATAATTTTGCCTGTCTGCCATGTCTGATTGACCTACCTGACCCTTTGGTTTTTGTATGCTAACCTTTGTTCATAAAATGTTTAATAAAGTTTATTTTTGCCAAAGATATGCAATTGCATTATATATGGTA
This sequence comes from Sardinella tawilis, assembly GCA_030264315.1. Classification (NCBI taxonomy): domain Eukaryota; kingdom Metazoa; phylum Chordata; class Actinopteri; order Clupeiformes; family Clupeidae; genus Sardinella; species Sardinella tawilis. Next base: position 1,936,809 of record JASCQY010000053.1, on the reverse strand, counting down.
TTACAAATAAAAAGTAATTGTTATACTTTATGCAGTGTTTTGATTCCTTCACATCTGATGAATTTGATGAGTATTTATTATGCCATTATATAATATCTATCTATCTCTCTCTCTCTATCTATCTATATCTATCTATCTATCTATCTATCTATCTATATAGTATTATTATTATTATTATTATTATTATTATTATTATTATTATTATTATTATTATTATTATTATATCTCAGCCATGAATGCCATAGATGTTTATGCAGGGCATAGCTATTTTTGCAGACCCATACAGAGCGGCTCTGCGCATATATAGTGCAATATACGGCTCTGCGCATATACTGTACAGGCTGCCACCTACTGGTTGTTTATTTTGTTTACAAGGTCGCCGGTACTTGCATTACATGGGACCTTGACATGAAAAAAATGGCATGCCAAATGCAATTTCTTACTTTCGAATATTCCCCCCCGTCCCGAAATACTCTTCATCCACGCCCCTTGCAGTGGGCATAACCTGACAAGAGAAATAATCATCATATCTGGGCTGCGTTTCCCAAAACATCTACGATGTTCGTAAGTGCTACGATGGTCGTAACGTATGCCATTTGCTATACCTTAAGATCATCGTAGCACTTACGAACATCGTAGATGTTTTGGGAAACGAAGCCCTGGAAACTTTCAGTCAGCCATTCTGTGTGATTGTATGCCTCTACTGGGATGACATTCGTCATTCAAAAACAGCAGACGTGTGCACCACACGACCCAAAACTTGCAATATATTGTTTATATTTGCCTTCAGTTGCCTTCGTGGATAAAATAATATAACGTGTATGGCTATTTGACGACTGTTTTGGATTTCCCTCCTGTGGTGGACTGAGTAAAAAAAAAAAAAAAAAGATCGAACTGTTTCTTTAAGAAACAATTTAAAATGTGAATCGGCCTACGTCACGTGATATGAGTAAAGCGGAAGCCAAGGAAGATCTGCTCTGGTCGTAGTAAAGATCACCAACAACGCAGTTATCTGCCAATTTCCAAAATGAATTCTGAGAAATACCCCAGATCCTCGATCGAGGATGATTTTAATTACGGAACCAATGTCGCCACGGCAAGCGTCCAAATCCGAATGGGTGAGTATATTGGAAATGTAGACTAACGTAATGTCAAAATCGTCCAAATGTGGTGTGGCATAATTGCAAGGCCAGAGGAAAACAACGTCAGGGGTGGTGGTGTTATCTATGTTAACTTAAGCCCGTCCTACAGCTCATTTTTATGATGGTACGGATAAAAGAATTATATACATGTGCTGAATTGTATTAATTGTATTAATAAGTGGGACATGAAAATATGTAAAGTGTGCATAGCCTGGTCTATTCGTTCTGCTCAAAACACACATTCCATATAGATTGAAAGCAAAACTGAAAGTGTGATGACATGCACCATGTATAACGCATGTATAACGCATAGTCTAAATGAAAAGAGCAGGCTTCTAATTCGGCGACTTGAGTTTCTGCGCAAAGCCAAGACGCTGATGTGTTTGTCCCTTTACTCACTGCTGGACTGCATTTGCATACTGATGGCCCAACCAGTTGACAGCAAAACCTCTTATTGCTATCACCTTTTCACAATCCAGAGGTTCTTTATCTAGTATTCTATTCATAGAGAGTATTGCAAAATCATGGACCCCAACTCTAAGTATGGGCCCCAGGTCATTTTTTAATGGAAGTATCATCATCATCATCAAATTAGATGAATCAAATAGAGAATGGCGATGGCTATAGCCCATATCCCATTTGAAGCATGCATGAGTATTGTAATAATCGTGATTCACCAACACCTCTTACTTACCTGGAATACACTTATAATGCACCCCCCTTGCATTGCTTGAATGTTTATCCTCTATTTGGAAGTGGCTTTGGATGTACTGTAAGCAATGAAAGCTCAATGCAAATATTTGTGCATGTACAGTAGTTTAATTGTATGCTTTGTATTGATATGAAGCAATACACAAATGAGTGATCTTTTTATGTCAAAGTTGCATCTTTGACTTTTAAACCTTTTTATTTCACTTTCAGACTTTCTGCGCAAGGTGTACACCATATTGTCACTGCAGATCATCCTTACCACAGCAATCTCTGCACTTTTCATGTTCTGTGAACCCATCAAAGCATTTCTTCATGCAAGGTATCCTTCTGTTATTCAAAGCTCTAGTACAGAACTCTGCTCATTCTGTCAAACAAGGCCGCACTAATCTTGTGTCTGACTCGCGTGTCTACCCTGCAGCCCTGGAGTTGTTTTGGTGTCTGCGCTCGCCTCCCTGGTTCTCATCTTCGCCCTGTTCATCTACCGACACCAGCATCCTGTCAACCTCTACTTACTAGCTGCTTTTGTAAGTCAATTACTAAGTGTGCAATTGTACTCTTAGCACTGTAATAAAGATTCATTGCAAAGGGTTTTAAAATGTATCATGCGACTAGTAATTATTATTAGTCTAGTAGCACAAGGTTAGCACAGTACCACAACTTTGTTTCAAATCATTTCACATCACTCGGCTGTGATACCATACATTCAACAGTTCAAAGTTTTCAGTTGTATTTATTTGTGATTTTTGTTTGAAATGATTACAGACTTTGTTGGAGTCTGTCTCTGTTGCAACTGCTGGTAAGAAATAAGATTTGTTGGTATCAGTTGTTAATTTTTGTACTGCTTGTCAGTTTGTACAAAAAGACAGTTTATGACAGAAATTCAACCTAATCTGTCTTTTCCAGTGACCTTCTATGAGTACTCCACCGTCCTTCAAGCATTTATCCTCACATCAGCCGTGTTCATGGGATTGACTGCCTATACATACCAGTCCAAGAGGGACTTCAGCAAAATGGGAGCAGGGTATGTTATTGCTAATGCTAATGCTATTGCTCTCGTTTCACTTCTCTGCAAGAGCTCTTGGATCTCATCTGTCTCTGTGGGTGTGGATGAATATTCACTTTCATATTCTTAACATGATTACCCTTTCAAGGAACTTAACAGACTCTGGTCTGATGAGCAGGTAGCTCAGTCATTAAACTTAATATAGGATTTTTTTTCCCTCTTTAGATTGTTTGCCTGTCTGTGGATCCTGATCATCGCTGGTTTCATGAAGGTGAGACAATTTTTTATTATTTTGTTGGGTGTAAAATTACTATTATTTTTAAAGGGCACTGTCTGTTACACTAGAGAGTGTATTGCTGGGTGGCTTTCCTTGTATTTATAATCCATGTATCCGACATCCGCTTCATTCTCCCTCACAGCTGTTCTTCAACAACGACACGGTGGAGCTGGTGTACGCTGGGGCCGGGGCCCTCCTCTTCTGTGCCTTCATCATCTATGACACCCACCTCCTCATGCACCAGCTGTCTCCCGAGGAGCATGTGCTGGCCTCCATCAACCTCTACCTGGACATCGTCAACCTCTTCCTGCACATCCTCCGCATCCTGGACTCCATGAAGAAGCACTAAGCCCTGAACCCCATGGGCCAGGGAGTGGGTGTGTTGGGTGTGCGGCATTCCATTTGATCAGAGTAATATATTTTTCCTTTCAACCTTTTAATTGGGGATTGAGTTTGGAGATGGGAACCCTTCTTTGTGTTGTTTCTCTGGTTTACTGTGTGTGACTGGCATTATTCTCCTTTGTATTTTAGCCCTAGGAGATCAAGAGCTAAATCCCCATTTGAGTGATTTATAGGCACAAGTTCTCCATCAATTTGTTAAAGATATTCTATTCAAATCTGGGATTATTTAACTAAGTAGTTGCCCATACAGTTGATTTGTTTTGTAATTATTTTTGTTTAAACACCAAGATCCAAATTCTCACCAACAGTTCATGCAGATTTGTTTGCAAACTAAAAGATAGGTACCAGCAGTGGTCCTTTTTTAATGTATGTTGACAGACCAAGTAATAAACATATTTTCATTTGGCTTACATGTGAGTTACTTCCACTTCAGTCCTTCCACAGGGCGACAGTATCTCACAAGCACTGTGAATTCGGCAAGAGACTGTAGGGGAGAGAGCCCCTTAGAGAATTTCCATTCAACCCATTATGAGGCATTTAACCAATCAAATTGACTAGAAAGCTGGTATGTGTACCTTAAATTTTTGCATTATACTTGATCAGTGTTGTGGGTTATGGGAACAGATCATAATAGTTCGATTTGGAGGGTGTTTAACCAATTTAGTGCCAACATCAAAACGGTTTTAGTCTAAATAAGCTTTTGTACGTACGCTTCCCATCAAAGGTTTTTGTTTGCATGATTTTTTTTTGTCACATCCATTTTGCTGATTAACTGCTTTCCGTGGTATTTGGATGTGAATGGACGTGAATGATTACATGGAAGTTACTCTCTTTTGGCTGTAGAAATCATGTTAAAATTGTACAAAACATTTCATGTAATCATTCCCATCATATACAGTATATCTACACAGTATAAATATATAGATGTGGAATGGAATTGCCCAGAACCATTTGAGCTCCTCACTCTTCCATAGACTCCTCTTAAAAGACATCAATCAGCAATGCTTAAAAAAGAATTCTGCAAAGCTTGGATCACTTGTGCTCATGCTGGTTTAGTGCATGCATAAGTGAATACCCATTTCACTTGCATTTCATTTGCATGATTAAGCATCTGTTGAGTTTTGATACATTATTGTTCAGTGTGTGAGGTAGCTTTGCAAACTGGAGATCAAAATGACAGAAAATATACTAAGCAAGTAAACCTAAACCTTTGATGGATGGTGTATGTTGGCTGATGTGAATAGTTTTCGTGTGGATAGATTTTCTCCATGTTACTTGGAACGGTTTAACAAAGGTTTGATAACACGTTTCATTTTGTTCTCAACTCACCATCTGATTACTTCTGTGAAGAGCTGTTCATCGCAGCCTCACAAAGACTCCATCCTGCCATGTAGTCATTTAACCTACCGTATGCACTTTACACAGGTGATGTCACTAATTAGCTGATCTACCTGGCTTAAAAGTAGACAGTAGACAGTAAATATGATGTCAATGTCAAATGCCAAAAAAGTTACCCTGTCTGTTTGATATGAAATATGACAGTTAATTTGGACCTGTTATTTGAAAGGCATATGCATTAAAGAGGGATCATTACAGTGACCAGTGATATGAATCATGTACATGTAGCCTAAAGGGCAAACAAGTTTTAGCCACGTGTATTTAAAAGGACATTCAAGTTCAGCTGTCACAACACTGTGCCTCACCATTAAAAACCATTTCAAGCAATCCATTAAGAATTCGTTATCATATTCCTAAGAAAATGTGTAGAAAATGACTTATTGTTTTATTGATGTTATGCTCATGAATGGCAAAACAGCAATACCAGCTCTTCATCTGAATAGGAGATGGTATTAAAAGATTGTGTAGCGTTGTGTTTTGGTTATACTGTAAATAGTGAACAACTTTGATCATGTGTTTAAAAAAAGAGGACTTGATGACAACATGCTTTAATAAATGTGGATAGAAATACCTGTTTGTAATGCAATTTCACTGCTGACAACAGCATAGTTTGTTGACCAAACACTGCTGTTTTATGTACAACAAATGGTTATGTAGGCTATTCCAGGCACAAACATGTACACATGCCTAACATCACGTTTATTTAGTTTTAAAGCATTGTGTAATTTACAACACCTTCCCACTCAGAAGGAGACAAGACAGACAGAAAAGATGGACAGGAGCAGAACATGTAGGGTCAGCTGAGTGTACAAGGTTCAGTCAGTTTTAAAACAAATGTAGAAATAATAATTTTAAAAAGAGAATTTAATGACAACTTGCTCTAAGTGGATAGATACACTATTGCACTGATGACAACAGGATTGTTGAACAAACACTGCTGTTTTATGTAGCTTACAACAAATGGTTATGTATTCCTAACACACAAAACATGCGCGCCTGCACACACACGTTACATTTTTTGTCAGTTTTGATACATTGTGTAATTTACAACACCTTCACACTCAGAAGGTGACAGGTGACAAGACATGGCCTACAAAAAAGACGCACAGGAGCAGAGGGGTCAGTCCCCAGATTGTATGTACAAAAGTAGCCAGCTTTTCACATTTCATCACCCTACAGCTACTACATGTTGGGTTAACGTTATATTACAGGTGAATAGGATAAGAACCCTCTTAACTAACGCTATAGATGGTTTTGTAGCCATGGTGCATTACTTACAGCCTCTTCATTATTTCAAGTTCTTTAGATAAATCCGGAACTGTCATGAGGTCATGCTTCAGAATCTCGGGAATGTCTAGTTTTTTGAGATCTTGTCTTTTCACAAACCTCCTAATCGCCATCAAACAGCATTCCCGTAAAGTGTACACTGGAAAACAGAATTCTCAGTTCTTGACATCATTAGGACATGAAAGCAGATTACTTTGAAAATTCCAGTCAACTAAAGAAACTCACCTGGTGTTGTAATATTTACCGGAATATAATCCTGATACTCAGACAAAGTTGGATAATAAACTTCTTGCTGCTGAGCTGTGAGTCTGGCTCCGTTTTCCGTCGCCCTGAAAATCCATGGGTGCGCTAACGTGACAAAAACCATCGTGAGAGAGATACACATGAAAAAACAGACATCTATGATACAACAGGATTGCCTCAGTACTTACTCAGGTAAGTGTTCATTTGTAGTGTTTTATTGGGTGATATGTCTCCATATGAGATTGGCTCCCCCGAAAAATTAAGCCACCATGCCCTCACAAGTTTGCTAGTCTTATTAACAAATGCAACATACGTTTCAGTGTTTGAATTCAGTGACTTCAGTGGCTTCCGTGACTCCATTTCTGCGAAATCACAATCGAGAAATGAAGCAGGAAGTTGGCCTATATAAACTAGTGTATGTCTCATATCTAACACAAGATGGCAGAATTTGTACATGTTGTGAGGTAGTAGAGAGTGGTACACAGACTCATGCTACCACATTCATGATGAAAACAGTCAGAAATAGAAGAAAGCGAAATTCCAAGCTTGTGTTGACAGTCTTGAGATAAATCTGGTTGAGATCTCTATAATGAGTGTTCTTTGAGTTTTAAACTTTGGCCACACTCTAAATTAACTGCAGTGAATTAATCAACTTCAGCTCACCCGAAAAACCTCTTAGAAACAAGAAGATGGAGAAATCCACTTAGGGTTCCTGGGTGGTCTGTATTCTTTTGGGAGACAAGGAGAAATTCCTCGGTGGTGACAGCAAACCTTTGATGTCAGTTTTTTTTTGTCTTTGAAAAGAAGAACACTAGGCCTATGTTTTCTAAAAACTATTTTGAGGTTTTAAGAAAACACTACCTACTAAACAATGTGAAATGATGAAACAACTAGCCCTGTAGTCCAAACTTACTTTTATAATAATAGATAGGCCTATTATGAATTATGGCAAATGGCTGGGTATTCTGGGGAATGAGCTCCTTCCAAATAAATGCTTTACGAGTAAAATGAACTTATCCTTTCTTTTTGTATGAAGACATATAGACATATTGGCATATTTAAGTTATAGTCTTAACAGCATTGGTTGTGTTATGGGATGTAGGCCTTCCCATGTTGACGTGGACTTAAGTGACTCCAAGAGTATGCTGTGGAATGCACCATAATGAATTTCATATGTGTCATAAGTTTATGATCTGGGGAGACTTTGTGTAAAACAAGGCCAAACTGGTAAAAACCTAATCAACAAATTTTCAGCTTTTCCATTAAGCATACTCACAAATAAGTGTCTATTAGCAAATTTTATAGCTTCACTTGGGAATGGAAATAGTATTAAAATGTAGATCAAATCACAGCAGTGCAGTAAATATAAAATGGCTTCCTTACTGAAACCAGAAGGCAAAATATTGTCATGGCGGGGTGGCACTCCTGCACTGGTTGGGACTGAGTTCAACTCCCTGCAGCGTGTGTCTGAAACAGGGGAAATTGCACACCTGTCTCTGTCCTCTCTCCAGTTAAAGGGCAAGGATTTGTTTCAAGGTATTCCCTGTGGTACTTGAAAACCTTTAAACCCTTCAGCAGATCCCAGGGCTTTGGGAGAATCCCTCCAAGGTCTCCATTTGCCACAAATGCTTGGCTTCTCTGGAAGTTTATACATTTTCCACACATACATTGTCTTTAATGGTGCTGAGAATGTAATTACCATTACATCTGTTGGCCTATGTCAAAATAAAAATGTACATTTTGAAGAAGTATTAATAATGTTTTTTTTTGTGTGTGAAAGAAAATCACCAGGTCCGATTGTTTTCCTATCAACAGTTTCAATCTCGCTGTGGTGATCTTTTCATCCTCTCAAGCCTGTGGAAACCTGGGACCAGTCTCAGTTTCGATTTTTGCTTAAATGTCTTCTGTCTATTTCCTTTTTTAATTTGGCAGGCCTTTATTTTGGACCTATTCCCCATTCTGTATAATTCTGCAGCTGGGCTCCTCTCTGATGTAGTGGACTCAGCTTGGCATCTTGGGATTGTTTCTGTATGGGCCCTGCTTTATAAAGTGGTATCTGAGCATTTGCTGTGCTTTTAGAGAGGTACCTCAGCAGTAATCTATTCCTAAGGTTTCAGCTTTTTGTGTGATTTCTGGGATGTGTTCCCCTATATATTCCATACCATACACACACACACACACACACGCACGCACACACACACACACACACACACACGCACACACACACACACACACGCACACACACACACGCACGCACGCACACACGCACACACACACACGCACACACACACAGACGCTGTTAAGGCCACTAGCAGTGATAAAATCCTCCCCACACCTCACTCCAGGTCCCGAGCCCCACTGGGGGCGGTTGGCCTTATCATATTTGCGCCAATAGTCAGAAACGTTCAGCAAGTAGCCAAAGCTCACTTCCCTGAATCTGAGTTTTCCATCGCGATGTGACTGCATTTCCTTACAGTAGGCTCCTTTAAATCGCCGTGATTTTCCACTTGCTGATTGTGTAAAGCAGCTGAGCTGGGGCAGCGGGCCCTGATAAGACAGCCCTATTCTGCGGCCCGGCCTTTGATGTCTTGGTCTGGGCTGCTCTGGCCCCGCATCCTGCCCCCTCTTCCTTCAGCAGGCCAAGAATGGGATGCTCAGCTAGGCGTGCTCAGCTCCCGGGCCTTTGTTGGTATAGCCATTCTCCACACATGAAGGGGGGGTTTCACTGGTTGTTCTAGTGCGTGCTCTTCTTTTCTCTTTCTAGCTCTCTCTCTCTCTCTCTCTCTCTCTCTCTCTCTCTCTCTGTAAGAGGCTGAAAGTGGCCCTCTGCATAGAAAGAGCCAAGCCTCTTGCACCACCTCTCTGCTTTTGATTAGGAGGGCAGAAAATGCCTTGTTCTAATAGTGGATTACCCCTGCCTCCACCCTCGCAAGGGCAGAATAACAAAATGCCCCAATGCTGTGGAGAGCCAGACTGGGGGTGGGGGTGTGGGTGGGGGTGGGGGTGGTGGGGGAGATTGAGAGGGAGAGGACAAGGGGTTGGTAGGGAGAGAACTGCATAGATCATCTATCCGTTTGATTTTTTTTTCAGAGCTTCCAAACAACTGCTTTTTTCTCTTGTAATGTTTCCACATGGCAGGAGGAGAGATATTCCGAGGGAGGCATGTGCTATTTGCCGTTACACCTCAAGCAGGCAGACGTCTCGCTGGGTGTCCTGCTTGTGTGAACAAGAAGTGCCAAAAGAGGGATGAAACATTGATCGCCACATTCACAGCATTTCCTCTGTTACCACTATTCCATTTGTCAGTGCATATTTCAAATTCCTGCATGTGTTTTTGTTATTGTTTGATTTCCCCCGTGAAGAGTGACCCAATGGGGCAGGGTGAGTCCCCACCACCACCACCTCCACCACCTGCCCCCCAGACTGGCTGCTGCTCTACGTGCTGCTGGGCAGTACAAATAATCGGCTGGGCCTCTGTTTATTTGCGCCTGTCGTCTCTCTCTGCGCAATGTGTGTGCGTGTGTATGTATGTGTCTGCTGTGCAGGAGCATGGCTGATTGCAGAGTCCTGCTGTCAGTCTGGGGTTAATTGCTAGAACGTGAGAGATCACAGGCTTGTCTGTTCAGGGAGAAATTGAACAGTTGAGATTCTTTCCTTCTGCCTGTCCAGGGAAATGGCAAAGAAACTTGAAACAGACTATACACTCATGAAATGGTCTATTCTTTTTTTGCTCAGGTGTCAAATTGCATGTCAACATAACTCAGTATAAACATGCATCCAGTAAAACTGGCCAAGAACAAACTAGTTTGATTACAGTGCATTTTAAGCAGCAAATATCACCTCCTTACCAAATACGACTCTGAAGTGGAATAAAAATAAAACATGCATTATCTAAAATTTGGCCTGCCCCAGAACCATACCCTGGGGTGCCGGAGCTGTGTTTAGCCTGCGACCCTGTGCAGCCTGTGAGTCAGGGCAGTAATTGTCAGGTAGTGTTCCCACCGCAGCCGGAGGACGGCAAAGGATGGCAGAGCCTCAACCCAGAGCCCGCTCCATTTATGAATCAGAGCATGTTCATTAGGAGCAGCAGGTGGTTGGACTTAACCACTTTAGGGAGTCAGAGTTTGTGCAGGGAAATTCCAGCCCAGTGACTAATGTCAAAAAGGAGGGGGGGCGGGGGGGCACAGGAAAAACGAATCTTTCCTCAAGACATGCTGAGAAAATGGCCTCCTGTAGTCTACAGGTGTCGTGGCTGTACATTCCATTACCTTCTGAGAATAAGTCAGATTGTCTTGTGAGAACAGCACAGGACTCAAAGAATATGAGTAGCCTACATGTGACACCCTAGACGTATAAAAATGTGAAAGGATTCTGAATGAAGGTTTCATGGTCTGAAAATGCAATTGTCTTTTATAGCATGCTAAAATTTATAACAAAATAAAAACAGGAACTATTTAAATGTAATAAGCCTACCAAGCATCTCCGAATGTTACGTATATATATTTTTATTGTTCCATGTATCTGTAATTAAGATCAAATGTCGGCTGTTATGGAGAAACAGATGCAGTCAGACACACATCCACACGCATAGGCCTATACGGTGTGTGTGTGTGAGAGAGAGAGAGAGTGTGTGTGAGTATTGTAAGTGAGCCATCTCTGCGTGTATAGAGGCATTAGCCAACCAAAGGGCTCCCTTTTTTCATTGCCAGCAGACAGAAGTAGACCCACCACAGTCATTCATAGTTGTGTCAGGAGCAGCACAGTTGTAAAACCTGACCCGCCTTTTTTATTGTCTCCATGGCCCAACGCCCTCTGGAAAAATTGACAAAACAAGTTTGAATGAAAATAACGCTGACGTGTTATCCATCTGCACCCTATGAGGTGAAAGGGATTGGCAGAGATTTGGAAGTGCCTACTGCTTTAGAAGACCAGAAGCGTGGAAAGAAGTGACTTCTGAACCAGATGCTGGAAAATCATATTGTTTCTATCATCATATTGACTGGAGGTGAAGTAACACACATAACACATGTGCTGTTGCAGCTTGTGCTGAAAACAAAGTGTTGGGGATTTGTTGCTACTGTAGTTGCACCCTTGCTTTACTATAATAGCCGTCTGTGGTCATCAACACTTGAAGAATATTGATCATAAACCTCCTTGTATCCTTGTATCAAAACTCTTTACGAAGATGCAGGGAACATTTGATAGCATCTTATGACAGTATTTTTTATTTATTTTTTGATGAACATGGTAACTTCAACCTTTGTTTCTCAAACCCATACCCCTTCATGCCAGGCTCTTCTTCTGCTCCTGTCCCTTGCCGACTCAAGCTCATGTCGGGAAGCTAATGCAGTAGTGAGCTTTTGGTGTGATCAGAAAAAGAACTAATTGGCAACACTGGCATTGAAAATCATTTATTTCAGTTATACATTAATTACAGTGGAATGAAAATCACAAGTGTTAAGATTTGGGTACTACATGTTTATGATCTGAAACTATAATGTAAGCGAAATACTTCTTCAATGTCCTCTAATATGAAACTATAAAGATATATTTGAGTTCCACATAAACTTATATGAAAAGATAAATACTCTGAAAAATCAACCAGACAAAAACAGATCTACCAGCTACGGTATCTGTACGGAAAATGAAGGCAGTTGTGGAATCAAGGTTTGCCAGTGTAAGTGACTGGTATCTATGTGAGTTGAGGTTTCTACGACAGTTTGACAGAAATCCCATCAGCTTGGCCCAGACGGGCATAAGAACTACTAGTCGCTAAAGTAGCTTTGTATTAGCAACACTTAGGCGAACTGGATTTTTTTCTTCTGATATTTATGTATTGTTTTGTATTTGAAGTGTATGTGATGATAAGGCATCAGGACTATGGGAACTATCGTATGCCAGTAATTTTAGTCATTTCAGATGGATTTTATTCTCTATAAATCTAAAATATTGATTTGCATCATATTATTCTCCATTTATACCATCTCTGACACTTCTATTGAAAATATTGAAAGCGCTTCTGAAGACAAATACTGTATCTGTCAGTCATACACTGTTGAATAATGGTTGATTTGGCCTCAAGCAAAGCAAATGGAATGCTTTTGACATGTAACCCATTCTGTGGTTGCTCATTTGCTTTCAAACTCAACCCACCCAAAGTTGAATCTTGGGCACCAACCATCCCAAAGGATGCAGCCACAGAATGGCAACCATGCTTGGCTTCCTCCTCTCTGTCTCCCAGGGCAAGCTGTGCTTGGAGGCCCAGAGGAAACTCCCTAGCAGTCCCCGAGTAGCACCTGCGGAGCGGGCTGTGTGCTAACTGGTTTCAGATGGCTCTAGCAGAAGTGAGGGGGAGAGAGGGAGATGAAAGACCGGCCCTCTGCCTGCTTTATGGCCACAGGCAGCCGCTGGCCAGCATCCCAACGGGGGCCTGTGAGTCAGACTGGCATCGCCATGGCAATGGTGAATCCTTACAATGGGCGAGGCTCTTTCAAGGAGTGTGTGATGGGGTTGTGTGTGCACGTGTCTCGAGAGTCTGTGTGTGTGCGTGTGTGCGCGTGTGTGTGTGTCAGTAGAAGACGAGTTGAAATGCTCATACTACATAATTGCTCTCCGCAGGCTGACTGGCATCGGTGGTGTCCTTGGACTCCTTGGTCGATGCTGCATGTGGCCTCATCTTGGGGTTGGATGATCGGTGACTGTTGGCTGCACCGCCTCGGTACCCTGAGGAAGGAAGAAGCGGTCAGGAGAAAATCTGTAATTAGGCCTCCTGGAGCAACCGTGGACATCCCTCCCCACTTCTGTCGGGAGGAAAACATCATGTTTGTCTGGGCTTGTTTGCTCGCAATGCATTGGCCTATGGACTGGAACATGTTTAGGAATTGTAGCTCATTTACACTGAATCAGATGTCCATTTAAGAACATTTGCCCAATACATTAAAACCAAATGCAAGTCTGTGATTTTTTTTGAACTAAGGAGCTCTGATTTCATCTCGAGAAACTCTCGAGAAAACATGGATTAGTTCACAAAGGAAAAGATCCAAAAACTAGCAGCAATGATATGATGATTTTTCTAGTTTCCTATCGTTATGTTGACAGCCAAGATAATAATAAACACTATTAGATTCATTAGACTCATATGTGAAATAGTTTTGGTCTTGTCCTTCACTGGGAAGACGCTGGCATCTTGCAAGTGTGACCGTAAGGGGGAGACGAGACAGCCTTCATTTGCCTCGGGTCATTGAACCGTAAAAGTGACCAGGGAGCTGGTCAGTTAACCAAATATTCTTGCACAGTGTGGCTTTACCATGAATTGAAAATTCCATGCAATCATTTGGCCCGGTAATTATTTAAGACTCTTCCGGACCTTTCCACATCCACTTAAGCCGGTGCCATTTGGACTGGGACTATATGGCCGGATCTATTATTCCGGCAGACTGTATGCGCTCATCCGAAAGGCTCTCTCTGGGTTTCCCATCCGCCCGCTCCGCTCACTCACTCTTGTTGCAGTGACGTCCGTGCCAGCCCTCCTTACACTGGCACCTGTTGGGCTCCACGCATGTCCCATGTGCTCCACAGCTGGGCTCGCAGACAGCTGCATAAACACACACACACACACACACACACACACAAACACACAGATGTGGACATACAGAGAGACACATTGTTTAGTCTTATACGGAGCGAGACATGCTAGACTTACATGGTGTCAGTCAAATAGAGTTCAGAGAAACACTACCAATACTGGCACCCCATTGGCTGCTCTTCTCTTCCATGCGTATAGACACTAAGGCACACCCAGTGTGAATGTTTGTATTTATGCGTCTGTGTATCTGGAGACAAGCATGGGGTGTCATGCAATGTAATGTAATGCAGAGTAATGCAAAGCAATGATGTGTATAAGGCAGGGGTGAAATCCTACCCTTGGAGCACAGATCCCCATGGAAGCCTTTGCTGCATTTGCACTTGTTCCTCCCCATGCACTTGCCTCCATTTCTGCACTGCTGGGGACATTTACCTGCACACAGGTGGGGGGGCAAAAGCCGTCAGACAAACATCTCCGGGGAAAGTGAACCAGCACTTCAAAGGCTCTCATGACCACTGACGCTTCTTAAAGGGACCCCTGGCTAGTGAGACATGTTGGCCTTTTAAGACTGATGTTGGCGTCAGCTCCATAAAGGTGAAACACTCACTCTGTTTTTGCTTTGATTAAAAGTTCAGAAACTCCTTCCATTCGTAAGCTGCCATTGTTGTACAAAGTGACATCACCTAGTTGAGCTAATCAAGGTCCAATCACGGCGCAGCAATGAGGCTGCGGCTGCACATAGACACCAACAACAACAGCCGGAAGATTTCACTTTCCACCCAGAAAGCACTGAGACAGTACAGTACATGTAATGGCAGCTTATAAGCTCAGCAAATTGAAGTGATTTTCTCAACATTTTAATAAAAGAGTGTTTTTAAACCCTGTTAAATATACTGTAGATACCAACATCAGTCTTCGAAGGCCAACATGTCTTACCAGTCAGGGGTCCTTTTAAGAGCTAATGAGTGATTCAATGACTTCAATCATTCCCAGTGACGATTCATTCACATTTTTCATCATGGGTCTTATCAATCATCAAGAACGCAACAAAGTCAATTATCATACAAAAATCGATGAGAAAGCAGGTATATTTGGTGATCTGTCATGATGCCAACACAGTATGACTCTGTGTCCAACTCTCTGCCCCAGTCAGTCCGAGCGGAAATCAGTCTAGCGGTCGGTATGAACAGAGGCAGAGAGAAACGACAGCAGATGTGTGAAGAGGAAACTCGATGCGCTTGAAAAGCACAGCGCTGCCGTGAGCGCATTGATCTTCTCCAAACGCTCGGGGATCCCGTTACGCCTGCATATTTGATCAAGACCATCTGAAATTTCAATGGCCCCTTTGTTCTCGTCCGTATCGCTGAAACCCATATCCGTGGAAAGAGACAATAGGGGACGCCTTAAAAGACGCGTCTGAGCGGGCAGAACTGTTGCTGCTTCACCTCAAAGCCAGTTTTGACAGGAGCCGAACATGAGACGATAAACGAACAGAGGGCATTAATAGGCTTGGTGTTCGTGTAAATATTTCATCTGCAAAAGGGACGGGGGGGGGGGTGGAGGGGGTTAAATATTGCACTGTTTTCTTTTCCAGCCGTCCTCTGGCACCAGATGAGATTAAGCAAATTGCTGCTATATGCCCCACTTTGAACTTTCAACTCAGGAGAGTAAAAACATCCTGTGTTCTCCACAGCAGGATGCAATTTGGACGGATGGAGGTCTGGGCCACTCCAACACGGAGCCCCGCTATCGGAGCTCGGGGCTGAGTGCGCGGCTTTTCCAAACTAACTTCTCCGGCTCTATTACTCACAGCACTTAACCGACTCTTGCTTTATTAGTCATGACACATGTTCAGGAGTGCAGTAGTGTGCGCACACGTGGTCACACACACACACACACACACACACACACACACATGTCCCGAGGTAGCATCTGAATGCATATCTTGTAAATGCATGAACAACAGGGAGCCCAAAGTGCTTGTGGTTGCTTAATCCCAGCTCCAGAGGAGGGAGAGCGGCCGCAGCCCAGTGGCCACTGCTACGGATGCAGAGCCAGGGTGGCCAGAGCCGCTGGCACGTGAGTGAGAACACACTTTGGGTTTATTTGGGAAACTGGGCGCAGGGTGGAATATGGGTGCTGATGTCATCTGTAGACAATGCAGCACACACACACACACACGCACGCACGCACGCACGCACGCACGCACACACACACACACACACGCGCACACGCTCACACACACGCTCACACACGCACACACAGGGACAGGAGAAGCTGTCCATCACCTGCTCAACCCTCCTCTGACTCTCCACAAGCTGCAAGTGTCCACAGAAGTGTGGAGCTAAACAGCACAGGATGGTGAGTGACACAAGGTTGATGAATGAAGACTGATGGACCACACACACGTTTGTGTGAGTGTGTGTGTGTGTGTGTGTGTGTGCGTGTGAATATATACTCACTGATTTCACATCGGCTTCCTTCGTAGCCCGCGGGGCAAATGCACTTTCCAGGGTGAAAGCAGGTCCCCCCATTCAGACAGGTGGTGCTGCAGTTTGCTACAAACAAGAAATCCGAGGAATCATTTGGACAGATTTCAGAATAACATGGGCGACTTCATGCATGATGGCATTCAGGCCTTGTTGAGCTGATGTGTGCAGTACCTTTGTCACAGCTGGCGCCGTAGTATCCGGGGGGACATATGCACACCCCAGGGCTCATGCACAGGCCTCCATTAAGGCATCTTAGGGAGCACAGGGCTGGGGACAGAAGGGGGGGGGGGGAGTTGGCAGCTTCAAACACTACTGGGAGTAGCACTATACATATCTGATGGCTATCTGGGCTAGCTCTAAGGTACCTGAAAGGCACCAAAGACCCAAGCCATTTTTTTCTTCGTTCTTTGAGGTATTAAGATTTGCAAAACATTGGTAACTTTTTCTTTGATGTACTGTAGATAGGCAGGGGTCATCTTATATATACTGACAGAATTATAAATGGCAGTCAACAGAGTGAAGTTACACTATGCACGTTAGACAAAACATGGGTTTCACATGATATTTTCATTTCAGTTATATTGTCACTTTTAAGGCTACAATCTGATGGTCGTGATAAATACAGAGTAAACAAGTCATTGCTCAGCTTGGTTCAAAATGATAAAATCCCTCCAAAGTGAAATCAGCAAATCTTTCCTAGAGATGTCTAAATGAGAAGTGCAGTGTTGGGAGAGTTTAGTCTGGGTGCGTAGCTGTGGCACTGAGCATTAAAGGGGCACGTAAAGGAAATTAAAAGCATTTTTCAGCTCTTCTGAGAAGCTCTCTCCAACCACTCTACAAAGCTGTAAATAGATGAAAAACATATGTTTGTGCCACACAACCTGCTGGGTCATTTTTTTCCTCATCTTGGAAAACTTTCAAAATACATATGCCCTCTTTTTCCATGGCTTGCATGCATCGGCCTGAGCACTGCTTTGTAATTTACAATGCATGATGATGTGTGGCTCGCAGGCAAGACAGAGTTACCACAGCTGCAACCTTTATACACACTTCCAACCACAAACTAATGCCTTTTTATACATGTGAAAGAATATCGCCCAGATTGAATGGAGAGAGGGAAGTGGTCTTGTTCCTTTCTTAAGCCGGGGTTTTGTGGCAGCATTTTTACAAGGCTAGACTTGCCCCCTTGATCACGAGAACAACGCTGCCAGGATACTGAAGCCCTACCTTTCTCACAGTGTGGCCCATAGAAACCGTCCTGGCATTCACAGACGTGCCTTTCATTGCAGAAGCCTCCATTGCGGCATCCACCGGGACACTTTGCTGTAAATGGGGTGGGGGGGGGGGGGGCACAAGCACAGAGATCTAGTAAATATTTACTAGTCTGTTGCCATCCTAAAAGACCTC
>JASCQY010000053.1:1903632-1913632 GCA_030264315.1 Sardinella tawilis | reverse complement strand
GGCTGTCTACCAATAAAAAAATAATGCTCGTTAAAATACGTTAGCCTATAATATTAGGCCTATGTAATATTATGTCTCTTGTCAACATAAAGTACTCCAAAAAGTATACACTACCTGTCCTGTTGCTTGCCAGGTGAAGTTCACGTGATGTATATTGACAGGAATTGCAGGCATCCTTTGCTGAGCCTTTTTGAAGTCGTGCGTAAACGGGGCCATTTTTGCCTCTGACACAATTAAAATGTCCTCTTCAAAACCTGTAGAACAATTGTGGAACAATTTCAGAGGCGCACTTAACACATTTGAATGAAGACTACAATGCAAATTAAGCCGTAAAAATTGTCATAAAATGCAGAATATGTCATGACAAAAAATGTAATAGTCGAAGTTGCAAAGTTTCGGTAGTAGGCCTGAATGGTGCAGTTAATTGCATTGCTTTTGCCATTTACCAATTAGTATCCTAGCCTGGTTGGCATCGATCCACATGTACAAACTGCCTTGGTCTTGAGCAGCCTCGGTCACCAAACTTCCCAAAAGTAGAATAAAGCTCGCCTTCAGGCGAAATAGTAAAGCAGGTGTCTTTGAAGCCATTCCGCGCAAGTAGCTCTAAATTGCGCAGTAAATGGTCGATGTCTGTGTCTAAGTCTTTCCTTCGTGTCCTTACAACTGGATGCCTCTAGTCCTGAATTGACAGAATGAAATGCCTCAACTGCGTCGCAAGCTACTTGTATTCAGCGGGGTTTGTAGGATGGATATACTTCCACAAGGTGGCGCAAAACACAAACGGGTGCTGATCTCTCTGTCGGCTCTGGAGTCAGGAAGAAAACCTTTATTGCACATTTAGTGTGGTGAATTAGGCAATAGATTGTATTTACACAGCCTGTCTGTCCCGGAATATGTCTGGCTATTATTATTATTATTATTATTATTATTATTATTATTATTATTATTATTATTATTATTATTAGGCTATGCTAGTAGGCCTAGTAGTCTTAAGCGGGTAGGCTATTATCAGTTGTTTAGTATCAATAAGATGGTAGGCATATTTGGCTATAGACGTAGACCTACACGATGGATAAATCTTTATTTTCATAGACTTGGAAGAAAATGATATAGGCCTAACCATCAACAGTAGGGCATCATGAAAATATGAACAATAGCCATGGCCTATGTGTATCCTATGTGTGTAGAATAGGCAGTAGGCATATGAAGACATTTTGTATTTAAGAGTGTGTATTTTATTGTAAACATGTGATTCAAAGGATTTCGTGATTATTTTCTTGACATAGGTTAAGGCTACTTGACAGAGGGTTCATGGAAAAAAAACTGTTGGTGTAGACGACTGCTAGCCGAATGGAATTAAAAGTTTAAATGGAAAGTCCATGAGTGTATATTACCTAAATGCTAAATACAGTTGTTCCGTGTAAACACTGCATTTTGCATGTCGGGCGATTATCTTAAAATAAGATAACACCCTACAATATAATTGGGCAGGTGGTTAGTGGTACATCTGCAGACAATCGGCTGAGCTGTGAAGTTCAGTGAACTAGGCTTCTTTTTTTCTTCAAGTTTACCGTCTGGGTTTGCTCCATCTACGTCACTTCCTCCACAGCTTTCTGTGTGAGTTTCGAGCTAAGATGGCGTCTGCACAGTTAACGGATGAGGAGCTTTTCTCTGAGTTAAAGCGCTTTGGATTCTTCCCAGGCCCGATCACAGAGAATACACGGCCTGTTTACTTGAAAAAACTTAAGAAACTACGCGAGGAACAACAACAGCGGGGGACTAGATTCGGGAAAACGCGAAACAGCGGCAGCATCAACAACAACAGTGGCGGCAGTGGTAATAGCAGCAACACAGCGGCGGGAGCTTCGAGACCCAAAGCCAGGCCAGCCAGCAATGACGTCACGCACCTGAGCACAAGCCGGAGCCCCGGCGGGCGCCCGACCCTGAACGAAAAGCGTACAAGCGGGGGTGGGAAGTTCGTTTTGGGGTTTAGCTCCGATGAATCGGATGCGGAGATTCCTCCGAAAAAAGAAGGCCCAAACCATAGCGGCAGTAGGAGAGACCGAGGCTCCAGCTCGCAGCGCCAGCAGACAAGGCCTACAGGAACACCCACTGGCATTCGTAGGAGTCCAGGAGTCAGCGTGAACAACTACTCGCCCGCGCTTCTAGGTAGTCTGAGTGGCACCGGATCTCCTTGGTGGGGTGATCGAGACAAATCCTCAACCGCACGCACTGAGACAGACGGTAGGGCTTACGGTGAACCCGATGAAGACGACGAATACGAGGAGGAGAGGGACACTCGGTCTCTGAACGGTAGCAGGGCGTCTTATACATTGCATACCAGCAAGCTTCCCGGGGATTACTCGGATTCGGATGAGGAGAAAGAGGAGGGGGACACGGAGAAAGAGCTTCACCGAGACCGTCGTCTGACATCCACACGAAGTCATAAGAAAGCAACACATTCTCCATACAAAACTTTCAGGGGCTCTCTGAGCGGGCAGGGGAAAATGGCAGTCGGAATTCGAGTAAATGACACTTCAGACGCGAGCAGTCTAGACAGGGCGCGGGGGGAGGAGGACGACGACGAAACCACGGGCGTTGGAGAGTCTGTCCTGAGCAGTGGCCTGCTCAACCGCCACCATCCCAGAAGGTCTGTGTATGGCCCAGGAATCATGGACGAAAGCCTAGGGGAGGGAAGCAACAGCAGGCCATCCGCATATCTGAAAAATCATATTGATAGCGGAGACGGGGCCACTTCCAGCAGTAGCCGATTTAGCATCGGGCTCAAACCGAGGTATTCCTCTCATAACAGCCTCTCGAGCTCCTACCGGCCTAACCATTCGAATCACACGGGCTCGAATCATGCGTACCAGCCGACCCTCAAACAGAAGCTGTCTGTTCCGGAAGACGAACTTCTGCAGCAGTTTAAAAGGGAAGAGGTGTCAACGACAGGCGGCTTCAGTGCTCATTACCTTTCCATGTTTCTCCTGATTGCCGCCTGTCTGTTTTTCGTGCTGCTTGGCCTCATGTACCTGCGCATGAGAGGATCTGGCGCCTCAGACGCGGATGTAGTCAGTAAGTATTCCAAAATACTTCAACTTATTTCAAAAAACTATTTTTTTCCCCTGATACCGACGCTGTTACACATAACTTGCAGTATAAATTTAATGCATGAGTCATTTTACGATTCAAAAAATAGTTTATGCTCTTGTATGTATCTGAAATGTTTAGCCTAGGTTGCAATCTGATGCGTGCTCAAAATAGTTGTGGTTGGTGTGGCATTCATTTATGTGAATAATATGAGCCAGGATGGAATGCTAGAATGCCAGAGCAGGTATGTGGTGTCTCACCCTGTCTGGCGCACACCCTCTCAGGAGACGGTGCCTCTTAGAGACTCAGTCATCCTCAAACGGTTGTCTGTGGGCTGGTAATTCTGACCTGTCAAACTGACCATTGCTGTGACACATTGCAGGGCTTCCCAGAGCTGAAGCCATCGCATTCATTCTGCTCTAAAGCAGCAAAATGCTACCCATGTGCTCCCATTCATTCTCCACTCCATGGCTGACATGGGGTCCGGTGCACACCATGTTTTATGGTTGTAGGGGAAACCTTACCTGTCAGGTGCCAATGCCTTGGCGCTCCCCCACCCTACCCCCAGTCTGTAAATGGAGCTATATGCCCTAGGGTTGGGTTTGGGGAGGGGGGGGGGGGGGGGTATGTGTGAGTATATTTAGCTAGCATTTTGCTTTGAATAGGCCTACATCTACACCTGAGCTTATCTTCCCAATCCAGTTAGCTCGAGCAGAAGCATGTGCGAGCAGCTAAAGCGGGCACTATTTGCCCAGTTGTAATACACCCGTCTGCAAACAGACGGCCTGCTGCGTTTGTTCTCATTTTTTTTGTGCCTCCTGATAAGGTTGCCATAGATAGGCTACGGTTAGGGGCTAGTGCTCGCACCTGTTGCCTCTCCTCAGCAGGCCTCCTGCTTTGTAGCAGAGCGTGGCACAGTTAGCCATGGCTCTTGGAGCCGGCTAATGCCGCCTTGGCTGGCCTGGCCTGGCCCGTCCTGCCCTGGCCCGGCATTGCCTTGCCTTGCCCAGCCTGAGCCTGAGCCATTGCCAGTGCCAGTGGCGTGCTGGGAGGGAGTCCTGGGGAGAGGCTCGCGCCTGAGGTGTGAGCGGCAGACATCTAGGTCACAGACGAGCTAAAGTGCCCTAATTGTTTGGTTCTCCGAAGACGGCGGGCCGGGCGGGAATGGATGGGCCCCTGGACTCATTTCACTGAAAGCGAGTGAGTGACCAGACTTTTCCCTGGCTGTCTGCCTGATTCCAGTCTCACACACACACACACTGTACAGAAACAGACACAGACACACACGCGGCTAGTGTTATTACAGGATAAGGAAGTTTAATGTTACACAGTCTCACCTGTTGTCTGGTGTAATCTTTATCAAGGCGACTCTGGCGTAGGCCTTGGCTCGCTGTTTTGTTCGAACACTCTCCTGCCCAGAAGAGCAATATCTGTATCCACAATCAACAACATCACTTATTCAATGTCAACTTTTGGGCTCTTTCAAAATCTAGGCTATATAAGCCCACACAAACAGTAGTTACAAGTGACAAAAGCCTTTAACTTGTTGTGTGAAAAGTGCAAAGTGTTCCTGGTCATGCAGACAGTTCTCTGCTGATGAAATTCCCCATGGCAGTCATCAGACGTCCTCATCCAGCGCAGACGCTCTGTCTGTGCCTGTGGTCGGGGCACTCGCACACTGCAGCGCCTAGCCTAGCCTAGCCTAGCGCGAGCGTGTCTTGGGCTGGCTCCAGCCAGAGGAGTGATCTCCATGTTCAGACAGTGACTCAAGTGTGAGGCGACCGGCGTCTGAACGGCACTCACTCACTCACTCACTCCCACTCGAGGCAGTGTTGGGAAAGATGTTCGTCTCTTGCATATGATGTAACCCCTCAAGTGGAGCCAGGCTCTCAGGAGCGAAGCTCCAAAAAACACGTCCGTCTGTCTGTCTGTCTGATGATCAGAATTTGTCCCTCTCTTTTTATTTTGCAGTTCGGAACCACCCGTTTGGCACAGCATTTGATGACGCTTATGTAAGTGTGGTTTTTAGATTACTCTATTGTTTATGTGTGTGTGTGTGTGTACTGCAGAGCACTGTCCAATCAGAATGCTTCATGTTCTGACAGCACTGTTAGATCGCTCTCATGTGTCCTCTATCTTGGTTTCTTGTAGACCAACAAAGAAAAGGACATTATCCTGAAACTCCTGCTTCATCTGCACGATCACCTTGCCACTGTCGCAGGTAAGATTCCCGTGGCACAATATGGTCACACGGCTTAGATATGTAACCTATTTGTCTGGCCCTACGGTCCATTAAGATTCATTGTATTCTCACACAACCAATCTGCTCATGTCCAACAGGTGAATATGACTGTGGAGACCAGAAGCAGGTGTTAAACAGAAGTCTGTCCATAAGCGATGCTGAAGAGTATTTGAAGGTTTGTTGTGCGTTTTGTATTTCACATCACACACACACACACACACACACACACATAAACACACACGCTAAAGAGAAAGGCGGCCCGTGGATGGATGAGCATTTTAGCGTTCACGCTGAAGCATGAGCCACAAAGCTGTAAACTTTTACTGTCCAATTCTTTTCATGGTTCAAAAAAAAGTCTCTAGTGTTAAGGGAGCAGAATATCTCATCAGTCTGTCAATAGCTTCCTCTTTCTCTTCCTCTGTAGCTTCAAAACGCAGCCTATGATGACTTTGTCATTAGCGCTTTGGAGTGGATCATCCGGACCGGAGAGGATGTGGGAATACGGTAGGTTTCACTCATGTCTCTGCGTGAGCTACTGTGACCTCTGATGTGTGTGTGTGTGTGTGTGAGGGGTAGGGCCATGCCGGCCAGCCCAGGTGAATGTGAGAGATATAGCATGAGTGCACATACGTTGTCAGTGAGGGTTCAAAAGTAATTGCATTTGAATGTAATGAAATGCGATATGAAGAGCCAAGTCTCGCTGCAGATTGTAGTCTGGCCTGTGCTAATATGATTATGGCTGCTGCTTGGAATTAAAGCAGTCTCCAATCCTGGGCCACTTTGGTACAGGCTGCAGTAGACTGTGTCAGGCGCCGCAGCCTCTGTTTTTATCTCATCATGGCTGAGAGAGAGGGAGAGAAAGAGAGAGAGAGAGAGAGAGGGAGAGGTATGTCTGTGTGAGGAGCCAGTGGTATTCTAAAGTGTCTGCGCTCTATTCTCCCTCTCGCCTGTCAGGTTGATGGGAGCGACCCCTGACGAGCCGGTGACGGAGGTGTCCGAGATAAGCCGCCTGGAGTCCACCCATCCCAAGATGTCCTTCGTGTGCCGCTTCAGACGGGCCTTCTTCACGGTCATCCTCCGGGTGCTCCTCATCCTCGCAGGTGTGCACTCAGCTTACCAGGAGTGCGCTGATGAACTTCAGTGAAAATACTCCTTTTTTGTGCTATCAGTTATATGCTACTGGTATACAGTCTTATTGATTCTCTAAATGATTGAAGATGAGAATCATTTGGCCTGTTTGAGAGCTGACGCTCATGGGTTCTGTGTGTGTGTGTGTGCGTGTGTGTGCGTGTGTGCGTATGTGCGCGCGCAGGCATTGGGATGGTTTGGGGCCTGCTGAGCTACATGAAGTACCGCTGGAGGAGAGAGGAAGAGGAGACCAGGCAGATGTATGACATGGTGGAGAGGATCATCGGTAGGCCACAGCAGAGCCCCTCTGCTCCCTCTCTCACACCGCAGCTGCAGCAGCCACAGTACTTCTCTTTGACTACACCATTCATTGTGTGATCTCTGATTTATTGTCCTGTGTGTGTGTGTGTGTATGCGCGCAGATGTTCTGCGGAGCCACAGTGAAGCGTGTCAGGAGAACAAGGACTCGGACCTGCAGCCCTACCTGCCCATCCCACACGTGCGAGACTCGCTGGTGCTGCCTCAGGACAGGTGGGTGCTGCCTCATGCAGCCTTAGTGCTCACATCAAGTAGTGATGAAGGCTCTCAAAGTCAGGCAGACATTGCCAAGTCTGATGGATTCTCCTAGTTTGGGGGATTTCTTCAAGTTTGAAGTTTGTGCAATTCAGTCCTGAGTTTAGGGCTGTTGTACATGTAGTGTGTGTGTGTTGCTGATCGATCCTCTTGAGAATGTATTCTCTCTTCCTCCTGTTGCCCTCACACAGGCTTGTGCACCGTATTTGACACTACAACTGTCCCATGTCTCCTTGTCTGCGTAAAACAAATCTAGCTTCTGGGAAACACCTTCAAACCCAAAAAACTCCAGTCACGGTGTTCATTTCCATCTAGTAAACACGATAATGCACACCACAGAATCAAATTGCTCAGACACGATGAATGAATGTATCTACCGGTATTTCAAGACTCCGTATGACAAGTGTTGATGGTGTCCTTCCCACCAAAAAAAAAGCACATTAAACCTTCCTCACATGCTAAATGGCAGCACTGTTGCTAAAATATCCGGCCCAGATGAGACTAACTGTACCACTGGTGCAATGTTGATCATCCTTAATACATGAGAGATCATGTCATCGCTGCCTGAGCCAATTTATGCAATTGATTTGTCTCACGTTTTTCATTTGGCGTCGATCGATTTGTGTTGGCTGACTGGATGCGTGTGTGTGTGTGTGGCTGACCCGGCTCACTGGATAATCCTGTGTCTGAATATTCTGTGTCTGTGTCTGTGTCTGTGTCTGTCTGTGTGTGTGTGTGTGTGTGTGTGTGTGTGTGTGTGTGTGTGTGTGTCCATCCATCCATGCGTCCGTCCACAGGAAGAAGATGAAGAAGGTGTGGGAGCGGGCGGTGAAGTTCCTGGAGGCCAACGAGTCGCGCGTGCGCACCGAGCGGCAGAGGGTGGAGGGCGTGGACCGTGAGGTGTGGCGCTGGCTGCAGCCCGCCCTGCCTGGCGACAAGCTCTCCATGATGCCCTCCAAACAGTGGCAAGGCAAAGGTAGCGACTCCCAAACGATGCTATTTTTGGGTCTTTTGGCCATTCAAACATTGAAATGCTTTTTGTTGCTTCACGTGACGCAGGCAAGCTGGTTTTAGGATGAATTGTTGGTGAAGCCTAAATATCGCATTTGAAATAAACAAAATCAATAAGTTTCCGTAAGGACGCCTGCAGGCTTGTAGAATCCGAGGCCATGGGCTATAATCTATTCTAGAGCGGTGTCCTTTCGCATTCCTGTGGGATACCGGTAACCCTCGACTACTGACGCATCACTTTCTGTTACACCACAATCAGCAGCTACCTGTCTGAGCCCTGGGGCATGAGCATGCAAAAGGATGTGTTTGTAAACAAATTGTAGTGCACTGTGAAGCGCACACTTTTTTTCCACTGTCTTGCATTACATGATTTGGAAATGAATCCACAACACTCAGAAAATGTAAATTGAGAAATACTGTCCAGACAGAGAGGGAGTATGAAGGAATGGAAGTAATCCAATGTAATGTAATGTAATGCAGTGCTGCCAAAGCTGTCAAGTAGTGACTGAGGTGCTGCTGTGGAGCAGAAGATATATGCGTCTCATTTTGAGGCTCCTGTGTGAAGTGGCTGAATGTAAACGCTCGAGGGACCCCCAGCTCATTTAGCTCTTGTCTGCTCCGGTGTCCTATTTCAGCGTTCCCACTGGACAAGAGGAACTCTCCACCCAACAGTTTAACGCCGTGTCTGAAGATCCGCAACATGTTTGACCCCGTAATGTGAGTGTCTCCGGCCACAGTCTCCCAGCTCATCCTCCATCACACACTTCCAACCCATCTCATCCCATCCCATCCCATCCGGTCCCCTTGGGAATCAGTTCTTGTGGAGTAGTTCCATCGGCAATGCCGATAATATCCGACATGTCGGCGGCAATGCTGTCACCGCTCACTCTGCTTTTCCCCTCCTGTCTGGCTGTCCTAGGGAGGTTGGGGAGAACTGGCACCTGGCCATCCACGAAGCCATCCTCGAGAAGTGCAGCGACAACGACGGGATTGTGCACATCGCCGTCGACAAAAATTCCCGAGAGGTGGGTTTTTCGTCCGTCTCCTCTGAGGAATGGTGGCCCCTCGGGACATGCCGTCACCATCCCTCACGCCCTCTTTGGGATTCGTGAAAGGAGATTTCTAGAGCATCATGAGAAGTTGCTTGTTTGTTTGTTTGTTGTTGTTGAGCCCTGGACCCAAATGCCTGCGAATCTAACCGAACTGTGTGCTCCTCTCGTCCCCCCCAGGGCTGCGTCTATGTGAAGTGCCTGTCAGCAGAGCACTCAGGCAAGGCCTTCAAGGCGCTGCACGGCTCGTGGTTTGATGGTAAGGCCTGTGACGATACAACGGATCCTTCTGCTGGGGGACTCGCACACAGGGGCACAGATGGGAGGCAGAATTTGTAGAATGCAGTCAGTAGCGTCACAGGAAATAGTCATGGAAAGTGCATTTCCTGTGCAGTTGGTAGTTTAGTCGGTCTCAATAAAAAGAGAATCAAATCCATCAAACAGTGGAAAGGAAGTGACAATCATTCAGTCATTTCATTGCGACTGCCTCAGACCAAAGGCAGTGAAAAGTGAATATCCTCTCCCTCTATGCATGTCAGTGGCTCTCCAACCTTTTCTACCGTTTCACACTTTAGAGGGAGAGGAAACCTCTACCCCCATTGCACCATTGCTGCCGTGATAACAACATGAAATCTTCCTGTGTGTGTGCGTGCATGTGTGTTTATGTACGTGTGTGTGTGTGTGTGTGTGTGTGTGTGTGTGTTTGTGTTGCAGGTAAGCTGGTGACGGTGAAGTACCTGCGGCTCGACCGCTACCACCAGCGCTTCCCGCAGGCGGTGGGCTGCACGGCGCCGCTCAAGCCCTCCAGCAGCCACATGGACACCATGTCCGGCCTCCGCCACCGCACCAGCACAGCCAACTCCCTCAGCTTCTCCTGAGGAGCGCCCACCGCGTCCGCCCCCGCCCC
>JASCQY010000053.1:1892154-1903532 GCA_030264315.1 Sardinella tawilis | reverse complement strand
ACCCCTCCGTGTCCCCCCCCGGGCCTTCGCCCTGCTCGCTGCTGCACGCGTGCCACTCCTCAGCAGCTGACACCAGCGCTCCGGCCCTGGCGCTCCGATGGAAGTTGGGTGCAGCATGGGCGCGTAGTAGGGACGCTCCTTTAGCCACAGCCAGCCAATAGCGGGTGGGCTGGTTGGCCGCGGCCGCGTGCGCGTGTGGGTGTGTGTGTGGGTGTGTGTGTGGGTGTGTGTGTGGGTGTGTGTGTGTGTGTGTGTGTGTGTCAGAGGGGTTGCTAGGGCACACCTGAGGGGCCTCTTCAGAACACCCAAGGGGACTCTTGAAAGGGGTGACTGACGGGTCGGAGCTTCACATGAGCGTGACAAAATGCTCTGCCCTGCCTATCTGCCTCAACTTCACCAACCCCCCAAACCCCAACACCAAACCCCAACCTCCAACCCTACCCCCACCCCCCTCTCTGGTGCAGTGGACACAATTTCTATCTTCTTTTTTTATAATACATAAACTATATGGATCTAAGGAGATGTGGCTTCCAGTTCTAATATTCATATTTAAAAAAGGTGTATATGAGGGAGAGATGCACCTCTCTCTCTCTCTCCCTCGCGCGCCCGCTCTCTCTCTCCCCCTGTTTTTATGAGAATGTCCCTTCCTCTCCTGATCAGTGGAATGAGTGGGGGCTCTGCATAGCTGCATGTGCTGATTAAAATATGCCTATATTTAAGCTTTTGAATTGTAACATAAAATGTGGATGTTTATTTCTTACAGATGTTTTTTTTTCTTTTTTTTGTGATGTAATCCTTTTTTTTTTTTTGTAGTTTTAGTCAAACAGGGAAGGCATGCACAAACACGTATTTGGGGGTGCTGTAAATATATAATGTATGAATGGTGGAGGTTGAATTTGTCTGTATAGAATGCAAAAAAAAAAACACATAAGCTCTCTGTTTCTTGCCAAGAAAATAGTAACACTGTTTGCATCCATTCTTCAGAGATGGAGGGAGATGTATCTAAGATTGTGCTGGGCTCGATAGGTGTTTGAGAGGTTGACCAACCAATGAGATGCGCCTCGGCCTGGTGTCAGGAGAGGGAAATAGTGGTGATGATTGGCCGCCCGTCATCTACACGCTGTTGCCGTGTGCATCCCGTCTCTGCCATACATGTATCTTGCTCAGTATTCACTGAAATCCTCCCAGCCAGACTATATTCCATTGTATTCCATGGTTATATATATATATATATACAGTATATATATATACATATATATTTTATATTATCTTTAGCAGCTATGTTTATTTGTTATGATTGGTGATAGGATGACATTGACATTTGTCTACACAGACCTCTTCTGGTACATGAGAACAATAACACTCGTAATGCGTTGCGAAAGATTGATCTTTTTTTTTTAAAAAAAAAACAAAAAAAACTTTTCATCTGCCATTAGCCTCATAGAGAGCGTTTGATTGTGTCCTCCACTGAGACCATGCAATAGAACTTGTTGATCAAATATTCCAAAGAAGCCTGTGTGGACTAGAGTTCCGAGGCTCAGATTCCTTGTCAGCCATACAGTTAGTCTTGATGGGAAGGCCGAGTGCTCAGTGAGGTGTGATGGTCTATTGTGGACATTGGAAGCGGCTGCTTGCTTTCTGTTCAGTGTTTTGTTTTTTTGTTTTGTTTTTTTAAGGAGGGAGGTGGGGGAACAATTGGCATGAGCAAGTCCTTGGGGGGAGAGAAGGTTCTAGTGTATCGCTGTCATTTCTAATGCAGTTGCTGTCCTCCTGCCCCATTTAGTCTTTGAACACTTCATCTGTGATGTCCAGTCGCTTGTGAGATGTTTGAGTCGATTCCTAACTCCAGAATTGCTGGACTGCCGACTGCCACCATTGAACTTGCCCTTTTGCCTCTCTCTCTCTCTCTCGCTCTCTCTCTCTCTCTCTCTCTCTCTCTCTCGTGTGTTTGGATGATGATGCAGTGTAGTTGATTACAGGGTGCAGTATTTGCGGCAAAGCATACTATTGATGCACAAGCAAAAAAAAAAAAAAAACACACGAACCACACGTCATAAGGCTGGTGCACACTACCTGCAGCAGAGAACCTCATTGTGCCTTAACTTTGTGCTTTATTAAGACTGACACTGCTTTTCTGGGGAATGTATTTGGATTTCGTACATGTCAGTATGGGTATGTCGTTTAAGAGGAGATAAGGTCACTCTACAGAGGCTTGTTTGGTTGGATTTTTTTTTTTCCCCTCTCCCTGTCTTCTGCTGACAGCAATATGCTGGATGTTGCTTATTGATAGTATCTGCATCCAACCAAATGCCTTTTTTCAACTTTTAAAAATGACGTGTGTTGATCTGTATCTTACAAGTATTCAGATTACGCACACTTATGACTGTCAGCCTTTTTTTTTTTTTTGTGGGTTAGGGAGACCTTAGATTCATTTTTAAACGATCAACTGCACAGAGCTAATGTTATGTAAAAAAGAAATAAAAACTCCAAATAAAAATAAAGTCAGAGGTTGTCCTTGCTGTACATTATGTTTCTCCCTCCTAAGTGTTTAGGTCTGCAGTTGAGTGGTGGTGCACCTGTGTACAGAGAATGAATGTTGGGCCCATGTCATGCCATCAGTCCCAAGTGTGGTGTATCCCAATGTATTTATGTATACACTGTACAGTCATGTAACTATTATGTACTATTCTGCAGCTTAGGAGTCCAATTGTACTACTGCACCAATCAGTGCTCCTAGCCTGCCAGGCAGAGGGGAAGGTGCACAGTAATGCAGATATTTTGCTTTAATGTCATTTGTTCCTTGTCTTGTTTAAAGTCTCTAATTAAAGGTTTGGTAGGGTTTTGAAAAAAGTGATTGTGTTAATATGTACAGAGGCTATATGTGACTTTCTATATTTGGTTAAAATTTATATGAAGATAATCATAGCAATTTGGCGTTGTGAGGGCCACATGTATGAGGCATAGGTCAGAATTGATTACCATGGTATTTTGAGCAAGCTTGGTACCACGACATCAGTCAAATAAAGTATCATTGGTTGTGATGCATTCTAACACTTGAATTATTTTGCATCCGAAGTAAGTTAGGTCATAAGGTTTAAGTTCTCATGTTCGACGTACCTTCAGTTCCCATTTACTGCTGTAGTACTCAAGCAACAATCGACGTAAAAAATAGTTGTGGAAAAAGAGAACGTGGTAAGCTACTTTCTGTGCCCCTTATGGAGATTTTTAGCATTGCATTCTGTATATGTGTGTTTTAACTTTATTTATACTTTATTATATTTTAAATGTCCTGATTTCTTCTAACAACTGCATGACTATTGAGCAGGCTGTCCATGGTTGACCCTCTTGGACATATTTGGAGATTGTTTGAGGCGGACAGAGGAATTTCCCATAATGCACTGCCCCACTTGTCATTACCTAAGAAGTACACAAACCAGCATTTACCGAGCGTAGCCTACCCGTATCAGCGTTCAATGCACCGGCTCAGGGCTGTCAAATCCCATTCCCTCTTCAGCTACATCTTACTCTTTCAGCTTTTACTCGGTATGTATCATTTTCCTACGCACATGATGTAAACTCTTATGGCGACTCGTATAATTGTAAATTCGTTAATGGTAGGTTATGAAAATTGTAGCAACGTATGGTTTCTAATATGTTAACCTGTTAAGCCAATGAAACACGAAATGTCAGTGTGTCTAATGGTTGACTGTCAAGGAAGACCTAAGACGACGACAAATGATAAGGTATTATTTGTCCTTCGTAATTTTCTTAAAGGCAACGTAGCATTGCAGCCACAACAAGTATTGATAGGCTAAATGTCTTAACATTTTTTCTGTTGGTCTCGCACACGCATGCAAAGTTATGTGTGCATGACTATCCCAACATTTCAGTTGGTAAAAGAATCCTTTGTATGGAATTAGTTTTACGCAAAGTCCCGTCCCAAATATTGGGTTACGTTTCAACATGGCGCACGGGTGTCCCTTACCCTCGTTCGAATGTAACATTATGTTTGGAAACATTGTTTCAAAACCTCTTGACACGTAGTTGCAAAGTGTAAAACGGAGACGTATTGTTTTGGCTCAGCAGAATATTGTGTTATGACTGTGTTGTGGTCGTAACCTATGCGAAAGGTCCTGAGGACACTTGCCCCAAGATAGGCCTATTATTTATAGGCCAGTTTGCTACATCAAACTAGACGCTTACCCAGCTGTCATTTGGATCTTGGAATATATTCATATCCGGTCCTAACTCTCATTACAATCATCTACATTGCATTAATCCCATTATAACTAAGTAATATGATTTTCCCAACTCTTGGAAAAAGAGTCAGCCTTGTAATGTCAGAGTTGAGCCACATTGTAGGCCTACGGTAACATAGGCCTACGTTCTCTCAATTAAATTGGGTGTATTCGGGTTGCAAGAATTGCATTGCAAAAAATTGTAAATGTTGTCCATATATTTTGGGTGAGGTTGGAAGTGCTGCTGTGTGCCCATCTGTCAGCGGCTGAATGCCCATTCTAGTGCCAACTAGCAAAGAGCCGAGGCTGTTTCATTCTCTATGTTGTAATGGTCTCTATTGTGTCTTAAACAAAAGCTACTTTTCACTCTGAATAGTGCCTACTTCACACTGTCCTAATGCGTTCGCTCAGCTGAAATCCAAAAATCTTTTAGCTTGTTATCCAACACAGCTCCAAGGCAATGCCCAGCTGGAATTCTATCCTAATCTATGAGATTAGTGGCTATTAAATATTTCTATTCTTCTTCCTAATGGGAGGTAAAAGGATAGGCTAACTTAGTCTGCAACTGTTTATAATAATGATCATAATAGCTCACCAAATAATAATAGGCCTAATATATAAAATGTCAGAATAACAATGAATTCCTCCACTTATCTTTGCTTACCCATACCTTACTAAGTGGCGCCAAGGTTTTTTTTTATGGTTTGCAGAATATAAATACATTCTGCTGAAATGACCTTATATGAAAGTATGAAAAATTGTGAGTCTGAGCATGAGACACTTAACCTTGCCATATAAGCTCTGTTTCTTACATCCACTGATAAAGAAAGAATTATTGTCCTATTGAAATATTGAAAACTGTTTCGTATCGTTAATGCAAATGCATGTGATGATATGCTGCTTTACGTATTGCGTAACTTCAACCGCAGGTGCCAGCAAACACTACCACACACTAAAGTGAATCTCACAGTTGGAATCTCCTGTTAGACTTGCCCAATACTCTGTCAGCTTTTAGAGCGCAAGCAATAGATTAAAGGATTGTATTAACTAGCACAAAGAAACAGCTTTTGCTGGCATTTTGTTTGCTTTGGCTGACCACAGGAGTGCCCTAGCTCCGGGGATTTATCTGTTGTTACAGTACCTCCTGTTTCATACCATGTTTTAAACCAGCACACCATACTGTATGCAACACAGTGGCTATCATGCCCAGCGTGATGTTTTAGGGTTTCAACTTGCCTTTTTAAAGCCTGTAGACAGGGAAATGCAAGTGAAGTAAACTCAGTCAGTTTAAACAAAAGTTAGCAATCTGCCAACAGATGATACAAACATATAGCAGTGGTATTGGTAGGCTATATAATGAAGACATTGATAATAGTCTTTATTAAAAGAGCTCTGTTTGGGAAAACAAAAATCCAATCCAGCATGACAGGAAGCTCCAGACAGTCTGCTCAGCTATTTATAAGCACCAGTGGAGCTCTGATGTTTATTTTTAAAGCAGGCCTCACTCTCACACCCCTCTCTACAGATACATTGATTTAACCTTGGCTTTGCTAATGCACCTGCATGTTCCCAGGGATGCAGAAACAACAGGAACACATATTGGTATTCCTTGGTCCTTAGTTTGCCATACAGTTGTTTTAATTGCAATCTTACTTCCAGTGTTTAACATATGCTATTACATTTTGTTGAAGATTCCTAGTTTAGTTGTGATGTACGGTAAACAAGAGTGAAGGCTTTTCTATAATCCTGGTTTGTGCCCTTTTATTTGCATGACTATGAAAGCGTAGTTGGCCAAAATAGTCTGCTCAGCTTTATGGCTGGCATGGTTTCTTTTTTTAGTCAGAATCCCTCTAAATTCCAAGGCTGTCTGATGATGCTCTTTATTACTAACAACCTGTGCCGCTTCCTCCATCCAAGCTCTGCAGAGCCCCAAGGCCCCCTCACATAGTCACACAACTGCTCTCTTATTATACCTCAACACTTGGCATAGACTGACATTTCAATTGGTTCTATTCTCTTTCTCTGCTCTTTCTCTCTCTCTCTCTCTCTCTCTCTCTCTCTCTCTCTCTCTCCCTCTCCCTCTTCCTTTTCCTCCCTCCCTCTCTTTTATTACGCGTTCACTCACACACCTCTTTCTTGTCCTCTCACATTTCGACACAAATCAGTCATCTCTCTCCCTCTCCACACTAGCGAGTGACGCTCCCCCACCTCCACTCCCCACCATCTACCTCCCTCTCTCCTTCCTCCTCCCCCCATAGCTCTTCACGTGCCCCTAGGCCTGGATGGCAGCCTCCCTCCTCAGATGCATGGCGCCCCTGGCCCCCCTGGCCCTCAGGCACTGCCGGAGCTCCTGTAAGGCCACCGGGCGTCTCCTGGCTCTGCCCACTGCTGCGCTAGGTACTGTAACCTTGGGCTAACAAAGGAGGGCAGCTTCCAGGGTGTGGGGTGGGGTGGGGTGGGGTGGGGTGGGGGTGCATATGAGCTCTCTGGTCAGTCTTTCACACCGCCTGTGATGTGGAGAATAGCGCAGCAATAATGGTTGTCATGTGAGGTGGACTGTGGACAACTCCAGACTGGCTGGCTACAAGGGATCTTCCCAGTGCATTGAAATTGTATTCAAGTTGGCGTTGGTGTCGGTTGGTGTCCGATTCCGAGTTAGGTCCCAAATGCTTATCAGTGCTTCTATGGTGCAGTGTCCTCAACAACTCCAACCACATCACTGTTGATTGGAGAAGTCAAGTCTGGAGTTTCCTGCTTTCCTAGCACACGCTAGTTGCATCAGCTGCTTTGTCCCGCGGCCTGCGGCCATAGCAACGGTCGGGCACTGCTCCGAATGGATGGGAATGGGCATGGAAGCCAGACCGGGATCATCTTACTGTTGTCAGCGCTGCTGCAGACACGCTAGCTCTCATCTTTTGCTTTGCGGTCACAGCCTCAATCTCACGCTGCTGCCCCTTCACTCCAAAACTCATGTGGATCATTTTCATTTGCATTTTCATCTGGGCTGTCAAACAGGTGTATTGGGACAACTTTGTGTGCCTAGAGTAGAGTCCCTGTGACTTTCTGAGGCACAGACCAAGCACATCCCAACATTTCACTGCAGTACCCTGTAGTCTTAATCAAAGTCTCGTTTTGATGGAGAATGTAATCGGTAAGAAACTCGGTTTTAAATTGGAGCTGCTGATTGTCGGTGAGTTAATCAGTTAATAAGTCTTTAACGTTTCACTAATAATTCCTCTCCACTAACTCATTTTCAACAAATGACTCAAATCTCTGTCTGCCCAATCAGCCCAGTCTAACTCCAGTCCCCTCACCATTCCCATGGAAACTTCCCAGAGCCTCTCTCATTGGCTTTTCCATTGGGATGCCTGCGTTGTCATACCGATTGTTCTCCTCAAGCTCTCTCTCTCCTGTCCCATCTTGTCCATGTCATCTCAAAATCCCGCCCCTGCATGAGCCGTTGGCCGAGTTCACTGTGCCGCACAGTTGGACTGGCCTCCCTTCATGTCTGTCCTTGTAACTGACCGCTGTATTGACCTGTGTTGTGTTTTTTTTCCTTCTCCTTCCTCTGCCTTGCCTCTGTTTTGTGTTGTAGCGTGAGCAGCAGTGCCCCCCAGTGGGGTGTTTTGTGGGGCGCGTGTCTTAGCGCTCTCTGTCCACAGCAGCAGAAGCAGCAGCAGCAGCAGCAGCAGCAGCGCTAGAAGAAACACCAGCAGCAGCAGCAGCAGCCATGTCAGGATTCAATCTGCTGCACCTGGTGACCAAGAGCCAGCCTGTGGCTCTCAAAGCCTGCGGGCTCCCCTCAGGTCCACTGGATGCTGTGTGTGTGTGTGTGTGTGTGTGTGTGTGTGTGTGTGTGTGCGCGCGCGGGCTCAGCGCTGCTTTCCCGAGCTCTAATACACACCCTCCTGTGTGAGCACAAGAGTGTTTATCTGTCTTTTTTTATTTGCTGGTGTTGCTGTTTGATTGGTCAGCTGCGGGGAACACCACCCAATAGAAGTCATGCTTCTCAATGATCCTGATAGAAATGGAGACAAAGTTACAGGTAGTCCTCTTCCAATTGTGTTTGAAATGACTGCTGAATAGAGTGACCTTCTTAAAATCCCATGTCAATGTATTTTAGTATACGATCCACAATGCATTGAGATTCAGCCCCATGCAGCTCGCAGTTCCTCCACTGTATGGTGGTGGTGGGCAGGATGCGGTGGAAGCGTGCTGTTGTGTGGTGTGCTCCCTGCAGCTGCCCCCCCTTTCTCAGGTTTGGGAGTGTGATTCTCTGCTCTGCCCGCTGGACACCTCTGGCGCTTCGAGACTAACACTTAACACAACATATCCGCTGGCATGCACCCCCCGGTTATCTCTAACTCTCTCTCTAATGCAGTGAGGATGATTAAAGCAGCGTTACGGAACCACAAGGGATTGGACGTGATTACTCAACACCGTGTGCCAGAGAACTGGGAAGTGCATTTTTGTCCTGCCGTCATGAATAATATAGCAATATAGGTCAATATTTGACTTAATACAGGCTGTCTAGTCATATGCACAGAGCCTCTGACTTGTACTGTTGCTCTGTTGAATGGGTCAGTAGAATGGAGCAGGCAATGGAAGTAAAAGAGAGGGAAGGGAACTACCCATCTACCCATCCACAGAATACAGAGTCACTGGAAAAGTACAGCTCTCCCTCAGGTGTTTGCATATGAGGTTCAAAGGTGCTTGTCTGAACGCAGCAGGAGTGAATTGCATAAGGAAGAAAAAAGAAGTTCTGTGCTACTTTCACACTGTTGCCAAATGGCGTCTCTCTCTTCACACAGATTGTCTGCAGTGCGTCCCGCTGTGTGTTTCCAAACGAAATTGTGCTACTGAGTAACCGAATGCCTCTCCAAATCCCTCACAAGTTTGAGTCCTTAAGACTGTCTCAGAAATGGTCTCAATTCCTAATCACTTCTGGTTGAGACAGTGTCACATTGGATTTGTCTGATCACAGCCAATGTACACTGCCCCCTTGTGGAAATCTCAAACACTTCTACACTTTTGCCACTAGAGGTCAGCATTGGCCCAAAGCAAGAAATCAAGAGTGTTGCCTAACTCAGGAGTGATCGTACCAGAGTAGCCACATTGGCTTGAATAACATTGCTGCTCATGTGTTGTATTACCATAGTGTTGAGAAATCTACAATTGATCCCACTAAATTCTCTCCAACTGTTCCTTGCTCAACCCTTTGGCCGCAGCACAGCCGCCCCTCTAGCCACACAGGCTTGTAGACACCTCGGCACTTGTAGGACTGAACAGTGCAATTCATATACACCCCCACCCAGACAGGAGTCAATATCAGGCTTGTAGATTCAAGGATTGTCAACCAGTCAATAGACATGCCATGTTAGCGTATAGCAGCATGTTTTGGATAGCGTCATGTTTGCCATAGCATCCAGCAGGCAAGCAGATGGGTTTGAAATGGAATTACGGCTCACATGGAGGCTAGTTTGTTGGAGCACCAATTCTCCACGCATTGCTTGGTGATGAACTTGCAATGTCAGGGAGTGCTTCTTATGGTTCTCTTTAAGCCTTGCCAAACGCACCTTTTCATTTAAGAGTTATGGTATGTCTGAAGAACTGCATTTTTTGGGTTTATCGTGTGTACTTGCTTGTTTTTGTGCCTTGTGTTCATGCTTCATATTGACTCTTGCCTGGAAGACCACTGTGTGAGAAACCCTGAACATTGCACTTTAGCACTGCTATATGAAGTGTGTGTGTGTTTGTGTGTGTGTGTGTGTGTGTGTGTGTGATAGTGTGTGTTCCCATGAGTTGCTCTCCCCATGTAACTCCCGCTGCTAATTTTTCCCCCATCCAGGAACATGCCGGAGCAAGAAGACGTGGCCTGTCAAGTTCACGCAGGAGGAGCTGAAGAAGAGGCTCACCCCCATGCAGTATCATGTCACCCAGGAGAAAGGAACAGAGAGGTTCGGCCCATAGCCTGACTTGTGACACACACTCTCTCTCTCTCATTGCCTGCTTCTCCTTCTTCTGGGTGTTTAAAATGCCTGGCTGCCGTCAAATGTTGTTGTGCATATTGGCTGTTCTTTTTATTTGGGGGTAAACAAGCAGCCCATTCACTTCCACTGGCACCATAAAAGACCTTCAAATTTCCACCCCGCTTTCGGAGCCTAAGCCGCGCCGTGTGTTTTTGAGCGTGGAGCAGGCAGCGAGGCTCCCGGCAAGCCCCGGGGCCGAGGGGCGACTCGAGCGTGCCAGTGGCAGTGGGAAAAGTGCGGTTAGCCCCAAATGAGAGAGGACTCTGTGACTCCCCTCCCGTCTCCCCGGCTGTGGTCGCGCACACGTGGGAAAGGCATTTATCGGCTCATTGGCAGGAGGAATGCGAAAAATGCCCAGCGACTGGCCCTGAGCGAGCGAGCGAGGGAGAGAGAGAGCGAGTGAGTGAGTGAGTGAGTGCGTTCACCACCGCTGCCACAGCCACTGCCACCCAGAGCAGCCCCTGGCCGGGCCAAAAGGCTGGGCCTTCCGCATGACTTCCCGCTGGTGTCTGCTTCTGGCTCCCAGCGCCCTGGCCCTGGCTGGCCCACTCGCCCTAGCTGAGCCCGTGTGAGTGGGCTTGTTTATGCACAGGCCTGCGGTGCGGTGCAGTCGCCTCGCTCGCCTCGCCTCAGGGTCCCTCTCCTCCAGATATATCGGGACGCTGGCCGCATCCAGCCGCCCCGTCTGTCCCCCAGGCACAGCTACAGGACATGCAAATGAGCGGCTTTCTGTGCCCCTCCGTGCACCAGGAAACGCCTGACAAACCAATGACAGTCTTGTTGGTGGGACGCGAGTGTTTTTTCATTTGATGTGGATAAAGCTACCGTAGGTCATCGTATCCAAAGGACCAAACTTGCTTGTCTTTTGTAACAACCATAACATTGGAGACCAGTTACTACAAAATCTCATATTTAGACATGAACTAAAATGATCAGTGTCAGTTTGAGTGGAACTAAATGAAGTGTCTCTGGTCTGTCTCACTGCAGTGCCTTCACCGGAGAGTACGCCCACAGCAAAGAAGAGGGCACCTACACCTGCATTGTCTGTGGCGCCCCACTGTTCACGTAAGTCCCAAAGACGCGAGAGAGAAACCCCCTCTACAGCGTTAGG
>JASCQY010000053.1:1863032-1876489 GCA_030264315.1 Sardinella tawilis | reverse complement strand
GCGTTGGTGGGGGGGTTGGGTTTGGGGTGGGGGGTTGGCGGGGCCATTGGGAGGAGGAGGAGGTGGTGTGTGTGTGTGTGTGGGGGGGGTGTTCTGTACTGAGCTGAGGATGGAGTCTGCCCGTGGCCCCGGTCCAAATGATGCAATTTGACAGAAACCACATCAAGGCGGTGAGCACCGCGCCGCAGCATGGAGAGGTCCTGGAGCGTGGATTCCGAGGACCGAGCCCCACCGCGGCCGCCGCCGCCTGCTCCGCATGCACGGGCCCCCAGCGCCCCAGCACCCATCCCCAGCACCCCAGCATCCCAGCCCCCGAAGCCTGGGCTCTCCCAGCTCGCCTGCTTGCTGATTAGTTCCAAATGTGCGGCGTCTGAGCATCCATGCATTACCAGAGGAAGTATCAATCAGAAATAATCACCGAGCCAAAAAAAGAAAGCCCCCCAACCCTACCCTACCAAACTCCACCCCCCCATCATCGGCTAAAATCTCGCCGGGTGAGGACCGATGGATCAGAAAACTCCTCGAAAGCTTTTGTCAATAAAATGTATTGCTGTAGCGTGTGTGTTTTGCCTCACCAAGCATTAAAGCGGCAATATGCCGTCATTTTAAAGACACACTGTAGCTCAAGCTACCCCCAAATATGCAGGCTAGCGTATTTAGCATCCGGAAGTTTCCATCCCTTGCGCTGCCCTCTCTCCCCTCTCTGCCCTCCCCTTGTCTGCTTTACATCCATTTTGGGTTTGTGTAGGCTTGCCACTTTTGCCCGAGACTCCTCCGTCTCCAGTTGCTGTGAAGTTGTTTTTGAAAAAAAAAAAGAAAGTAATCTGGCAAATGACCTTGAGCGTTTGTGCGTGATGCATTGCAGCTTGGAGAAAAAGGCTACCAGGTAATTATCTGCACGTCTGGCACGCTAAACATAAATAAACGTGAGCCGCCACCAGCTGGCTGCCTGTTTTTCACTCCGCTATCAGAGGTTGGGCAGTCCAGCCTGAACTCTGCTCCTTGCGCAGGTTGTGCGGTGTGGAGACTTCCCTTGGCATTCGCGTCCAAGGCATTAAAAAACGCATAATGGTTTTGAAGTTTTCTGTGCGCTGCACGCGCATTTTTTCGCCTGTGTGTGATTGTGATTGTGTGTGCATGTGTGTGATTGTGTGTGCATGAGTGTGTCAATCTGTAGAGTGAGAGGGAGGGTTTTTGGCACAAGTGTTTGTTTCGGGGAACGGGTGTGGGTGTGGGTGTAGTTTTTTTTTTTTTGTTCGACAGCAACTTCGCTGCTCTTCCCACGCTTGTTGGACAGAGACAGTGGTCATATCTGGCGTGTTTGTTCGGAATGCGCAGGTTGTTTTCCACTGCCTGTGTTTGTCAGTGAGCTCACAGCACATGCTCGCAAGCCACTCGCTCCAGATGATGACCTGTGGGTGACCCGGCAGCAGGCAGCGGAGGGAGCTGCTGAACTGAACAGTGGGGTGGGGTGGGGTGGGGTGGGGTGGGGTGGGGTGGAGGGGTTCAGGGGTTGGGGGGAAGCCGCTCCGCTCCGTTCTGCTCGGGGTTACAACAGGCCACCAGCACAGGCTTTTGGAGACTCGGCCCTGCAGTATGGGTGCAAGCAGAGCCACTGTGGACTGGAGAATGACTAGAGTACAGTCCGCTACACCAGACATGCAGGGACCACATGCTTATTGGACTCGTGCTGGACAGTACCTTGAGACAGATGCACAGAAGGAGACACACAGAAAAGTGGGTAAGGGAAGGGTTGGAAGGGAGGGAGGGATTTAGGGAGGGTGTGTGTGTGTGTGTCTCTCTGTGTGTGTGTGGGGGGGGTCTTTTCAGCAGGGCAGGCTGAGTGGAAACAGATCCGTGGAGGGAAAAGTGAGAGGATGTATGGAACACGTTACCTCGTCATGTTCCTGCTGATTAATTAAGAGGAGGGAGGCTGGGCTGGGCTGGGTGTGTATGTGTGTGTGTGTGTGTGTCTGTGTGTCTGTGTGTGTGTGTGTGTGTATGTGTGGTGGGGGGAATAGCAACAGAAACTCTGGCATCAATTAAGGGGGTGGTGAGCTGGGGACGGAGGGCCCCCCCCCCCCACACACCACCTCCTGTGTTTGTACCCACTGTTGGGACCGCGAGAATCAGCGATTGAATGACAATTAGTTTTTATAAGGACGTGTTCGGTGCTGGCGCTTGGTGTTCAGCCCTGACAAAGGCCGCTTGTGCCTTTGTAGTGGGAGCACCGTGCTCTTTCTCTCTCTCCCTCTCTCCTTCTCTCTCTCACTCCCTCTCTCTCTCTCTCCTGCCACATCTGGAGGAAAAAGACTACATCAAGGTTATGAGGCGACCCTTTCTCTCCTAGCCCCGGGGAGGAAAGGCAATAGCGCCAATCGAGTCCCGAGTTAAATATAGCACTGGTGGCGCAGTTTGCATTTCGGATGCCTGGGTTCCCATGCTGGGGGATCAGAGCTGCTCAGATGCAGGCCAGAGCAGCACGTGCAATGGCTGACCTGAGAACAGTGACGGAGCAGAGGCATATTAGAACCTGCTGCCATTCCAACCTTACAGAGCAAGCCTACACAGCCAAAAGGAAAAGGAAGAAAAAATGTGCCAAAGCAGGATTACACAAAGCCAAATAGTCTCTGAAAATACGGGTTTCATGTCTGTCAGTGATTCTATGATTGATCAATCAGGTCATGAACTCTTCAACTGTCCTGTTCTTGTGAGCACTCTTCAGCCCTCTTTCTTTCTCTCATTCTCTCTCTCTCCCTCCCTCTCTCCCTCTCTCTCTCTCTGTGCTGCTGTGGCTGCCTCTTCCTGGCCTGTGTGTGTGTGTGTGTGTGTGTGTGTGTGTGCGGTCAGCAGCCGAGCAGCACTAGCTGGCCCTGTGGCGGTGGGAGAGCGTTGAGTGGGTGCCAAGTCTTGAGAATGTCGCTGCTGCTCTCTCTCTCTCTCTCTCTCTCTCTTGCTCTCTCGCTTGCTGTCTCCCTCGCTCCCTCGCTCCCTCTCTCTCTCGCTCGCTTCCACTTAGCCCCGCAGACTTCCCCTGGCTCCCTTTCAAAACAAACGCTGCCGCGGGGGCCTACAGAGAGCGCATTCTCCCTGGGTCAGCGCCAGCCACACCCAGGCCCTGCGCCGCGGCCAGAGGTCGCACACGCAGACAGTCGCACGGAGATGCCTTTCACTGGCATGGCTCACATCGGAAACACACAAGAATTGGGGGGTGGGGGTCAGTTATGCAGGGCTTTAAGGAAACATCACGTGTTTTGAATACACACGTACAGTATGACTGTTTTTTAATCATTATAAAAATCTAGACCACTCATGTTTAGAGAGAGATATCATAGATTGTTCACATCTTTTGCCTCTTTGATACAGTTTTAGAGAGAAAGAGAAAGAGAGAGAGAGACAGAGAGAGAGACACGAGAGATCAGAATGTGAAATGATTTCCCACTGGTTCAGAATGCAGCTATGTGAAGACATATTGCATCTTCTGTCTCCATGCTAAATGAAGTTTCTTCAAATGCAGGAGCATCATTGCAATGCTAATGTTGGCCATGGAGCTGCATCCCCGAGCAGGTGAGGACAGCTCTCTGGCCAGGCCTGAGTGGGTGTCTGACATGTGACACGCCAGCAGCTGTGTGCTCAGTTTCTCTCTTTACTGACGCCATGGCGATCCCTCCCAACATTCTCACCCCCTCCTCATGAGAGAGTTCACTCTGCAAGCTCAGGGCATGGCAGGCTGACCTGAGATAAGATTCTTCTCTTCTCTTCTCCTCCTCCTCCTCCCTCTCTTCTTCTTCTTCTTCTTCTTCTCCTCCTCTTGTTTGGCAGGTGCTGTGTGAGTGGTGGCCATTGTTCCTCCTGGCCAGTGTTTGCCAAGGTGGAGGCTTTGCAGAGACAAAGAAAGACAACAAACGCTGGCGACAGGCCGTCTGTCCGTCCGTTAGAGGAGAGAGATTAAGAGCTTGTTTGCTCGCCGAATCTCAAAAGCAGAGTCTGCAAATGCTTTGCTGTTGGTCTCAGATGGACTGGTAAACACTAGTTGATGGGAAAGTCTCCTTATCTGTCTGTTTTTCTGAAGCGGGTGTGAGGGAAGGGGAGGGGAGAGGGGGTGTTTGTTGAAGCACGGCAGTTTAAGTTTGATAATACACTGGGCTACTCCTGGGTCATGGTGCTTGGACAACAGTGCTGTCATAAGCCAACAGTGTGAGACGAAGGTCAACTAATGACAGTACTGTTGGCCAAGACTAATGAATGACCATTGAGTGGATGTAGTGCCTCGGGTCCATGCTCAGCTAATATGCTCACGACGAGTCTCGACAATTATCACTCTACAATTTTACTGTAGAGAAAACATGGACATGATCGTATTGTAAGATTAATGATTGTGTTCTCTCACATTTCATTACTTTTTAAAGACATGCAGTGTTATAATATTCTTCACATTTTCTGACATCATACAGTGTAGGCATATTTTAGCTTTGCTTTTACATGCTTTTATCTCTGCAGACAAAGTGACTGATTTGTGAAATATATACAGTAGTTCTTTAGTCTGTATCTTTTTGAAATGTTTTCACTGGGTGGAGAGATGTCCATTACTGTGACATGTGAGCTGAGAGAATAAAGTGAGTTAACCTCACTTAGCATTTTTATGAAATTTCTACGCGTCGGAGTTGAGAGATCCACATTAAGTCCGAGCGCATTAAGACGTGAGCTAAATGGAGAACAGCTTAACTAAATGGAGTTAGCTTGACTGTGGCATGCTGGTCTGTCCGTAGCAGTGCCACACAGGTGACTGACCCCGCTGACACCAGTCGGCCCCTCCCAAGGCTCCCTAATACCCAGGCTGCATTCCTGGCATTCCCCCTGACTGTCCTGCCTTCTCCTCCACCGGAGCAGGAGCCACCAGAGAGCCCCTCACACACCCCTTCCCCCCTCAGCCCAGACGCCCAGAGCACAGGAGAACTAGCCACAGATCCCTGGGCCACAGGCTTGCCTAAACACACACACACACACACACACACTCACACACACACACACACACACTGTGTTAAAGGACATAAGGTGGTGGATTGTTACAATGATTTTCTAAATTGATGTTTTAAAAAGAAGGGGAAAAAGATTTTATTTCATACAGGGTTGTGGAGCAGAGGAACACGCTTCACTGTGTTTGTCTTCCAGTGAGATGTTTGTTTCCATGGTTGCAGAAGAATGCGAGAGGCAGAGTTACCACCAAGCACAGACTTGGAGACCCCATCAAGGCCACTACCTGGACAAACAGCCAGCACTGGACCAAAGGTCCCCATTTGCCCATTAACACCACTCACCCTTGTGTTGACCTAGGGAAAACAGGCTCATGTGTTTGAACAAAGAGCGAGCGAGAGAGAGAGAGAGAGAGAGAGAGAGAGAGAGAGAAAGAGGGATTTACTGAGGGAAGGAAACAGGTGTGAC
This sequence comes from Sardinella tawilis, assembly GCA_030264315.1. Classification (NCBI taxonomy): domain Eukaryota; kingdom Metazoa; phylum Chordata; class Actinopteri; order Clupeiformes; family Clupeidae; genus Sardinella; species Sardinella tawilis. Next base: position 1,871,047 of record JASCQY010000053.1, on the reverse strand, counting down.
TTCTTCAGATCTTGATTGTGGAGATTGTAGGGGCCTACCTTGTCACTTACATTTCTAATACATGTTTTTGAGGAAGGTAATGTCTGATATCATTAAATGTGATACATGAATCACTGTGTTTCATTCAAAAAAAAAAAGTTTTGAATCATAAATGAAGAATGTTGATATCCAAACAAACTTTTGCCAAGTTTGAAATAATAAAGTAAAATCATATTTGATTTTGGTGAATATCTAAAAATCGCACGGCATTCTCTCTAAGCTGAATTAGCGTAAATGTTGAATTACAGTAAGACTACAGATATTCATACAGTAGTATGAGCTACATGGAACTGAACATTTTATCCTGAGATGTTTTTTCTTCTCTCCTCTGTGAACAGGCAGGTTCAGATGGCTTAGAGGAAGCCAAGTGTAGGCAGACAAGTTCTCTCTCATTTCAGTACTTCCTGGCTGAGGGGCCAATGTTCCATAGATTTGTCAATGAAAAAGGGCTAATTGATGAACAGAGCAGACTCCACTGAGACTGTGTGTGCGCACCAATGGGACTGAGCTGTGTGAATGAGGGAGTGTTTTGAGTGTGTGTGTGCGCGCACACATGCCTGCGCATGCTTACATGCGTTTGTGTATGTGTGTGTTTGTATGAGAGAGAGAGAGAGAGAGAGAGAGAGAGAGAGAGAGAGTGAGAGAGTGAGTGGGTGTCCTTGTAAGTGGCATGAATGTCTAAGTGTTTGTGTGTACACACAAGCATGTGTCTGTGAGAGTGACAGGGACGTCGTGCCTTTGAAAATATTTCCCTCGCTGGAAAAACAACATTCTCCTTTGAGGAAAAAAAATCACAAACTTGCGGTTTGGTGCACATGGCCATTCCGAATCCAGTGAAGCGAAGAAGAGCTGCTATTTTGTTCCATAAGTCAGACTATTCATAAACTTTACATGCATCTGTGCTTGGCAAAGGCTCCAGCAGAAAATAGTTAGGGCTGTTTCGACCACTGGACGGGGAGAAGGTGAGGAGAAAAATATTTTTTTTCTCAAACAACTGTGGGAAAGGGAAATAAAATAAACACGAGCATTTCAATATGTGCCTAAAGATACAAGAAAGGATGTTTGGTGGACTGCACAAGTTCCTAGAACAGAGACTGTCCAGGAGTTTTGAGTGACAGTTTTATTGTTGTGTTGTGAGTGGGACATTTGTTTTGTGTTATACACTTTATAAAAATGTGAAATATTACTCATAGACGCCCATCAGAGTCGCCAAAAAAGATTCAGCTCAGTTTCATGTTGAATCCATGTGAGCGACAGACAGAATTCCGGTGATTTCTGCACTCCGTCAAAACCTGCTTTCCCCCCACGAAGAAATCTTCTTACTTGACTTTTTGATGCAGTTTTCCTTTTTCAAAAAAAGGCACCAAATACAGTTTATTCATGTATGTGTAGATTTTGGGGGTATTTACGTGTTCTGTAAAAATAGATCCTGAAAGTAGTGGCAGGACAGACCGTGTTGATCTCAGTAAACTGATTTACCCGTCAAACTCGCTTGTCAGAGGCATGTGGAAGAACACTTAAAAGAGAGAGAAAGGAAGAGAAAAAAAAATCTCAACACATTTGAGTGATAGCGTTGACCCCATTGCTCTTAATGCGGATTAGCCCAAATTTAAACATCCGCTAGTGGAGACAGGCTTGTGGCATGTGAGGGAGAGAGACACCTAGTCTGGCTGCTTTGAAGTGGGCCGTGCGGAGTGGGGCCGGAGTGGGGCCGGAGTGGGGCCGAGCCCAGCGGAACAGAATCCCCCAGCAGCTGCTGCTGTCACGTCCCGTCCAGAGTAAGCAAACCTCCACAATGTATATGAGCCCCCCTCTTTGTCCCACACACCACACACACACACAGACAAGACATGCATACTCCACACACACACACACACACACACACACACACTCACACATACAGACACATAGATAGACACACACACACACACACACACATACACACACACACACACACACACACACACACACAAAATGCTCCTTAAAAGATTCCTCCAGAGGTTTCTCTCATGTCAGATTGGAACAAAACAAAGTGGGGGTTGGGGGTGCAGCCGAATACCAGCTGTTCCTCATTTACGGGGTGGTACTTTTAAAACTCCCCTGGTGGAAGCCAAAAAAGAGATGTTAGACTGATAACACGGCATAAAACATTTACACACTAAAAACCATTCGCTAAATGAATGCCACACATAATGTCAGGTAAAAGTGAATTGCGTTTTTAATGTAACAACAACTCCCGTCCCGGTCTTGTGTCCCTCGGTGAGCGGTGTCATTGGTGGGTGTAGGCGGAGATGGAGGGCGTGGAGAGAAGTGCAGTGAAGTGGAGTAGAGTAGAATAGGGTAGAGTAGAGTAGAGTAGAGTAGAGTAGAGTAGAGTAGAGAAGAGTGAAGAAGAATAGAGTAGGGTGGAGTAGAGTATGTAGAGAAGAGTAGAGACGAGTACAGTAGAATAGAGTAGAATAAAGTAAAGTATGGTATGGTAGAGTACTGTAGAGACGAGTATAATAAGTAGAGTAGAGTAGAGTAGAGTAGGGTAGAAAAGAGTAATGTAAGTAGGGTGAAGTAGAGCAGAGTAGTATAGAGTAGAGTAGAATAGAATAGAATAGAATAAAGTAGAATAGGATAGAGTAGAGTAGAGTGGAATAGAATAAAGTAGAATAGGATAGAGTAGAGTGGAATAGAGTAATGTAAGTAGGGTGGTGTAGAGCGGAGTAGAGTAGAGAAGAGTAGAATAGAATAGAATAAAGATGAGTAGAGTAGAGTAGAGTAGAGTAGAGTAGAGTAGAGTAGAGTAGAGTAGAGTGGTGTGTGCCTGGTCCATCCTCCTCCTCTCCACAGTGCCAGCAGATGGAGCCTTTGCCCTGCCAGCGGCTCCCAGCCGTGTGACTGCAGCACAGCCAGCTGAGCCCAGCAGAGCGGAGTGGAGTGGAGCTGCACTGTGCTGGGCCACCACAACAGACTTCACACAGAGCCTCAGACACACACACACACACACACACACACACTCACACTCACCCCTCCCCCTGATCCACAGTGTTCTGTGTGTGAAGACAAACTCCATGGGCTAAAAAGCCATGGGCTTGCAGCTCACAGTCTATCCAGGGCTACTTCAAGATCCCTCTTTTCTTAGCCTTTTCACTGTCTCTGTGTGTGTGGCTCAGTGACGTGTGACTTTACTTACCTCACTGAGGCATACTTACAGAGATGTGTGTGGCTCACTTTGCTTTAGAATCATTCAGGAAGAAGATCAATCAGTTTAAACACAAAGTTGTTTACTAAACTACTGTAGTGCCAAGGTGAGCTGCTACAGCCCCTCAGCTCAGCCCAGCTCAGTGCTGGGGGTCCAGCGCTTAGGCTAGAGAGCTGCTTTGCTTTGCTTTGCAGGCAGACAGACACCAAGTGCCAGTGACCATGCTTGGGGCAGGCAGAAGAACCATATGTGGGGGTTTTCCCCAACACTACAGAGAGTCTCATGTTGCACACAGCATGGGAGGTCATTCCATAATGTTATGTGCCCTTTGACCCCCAAGGGCGTGGCGGCAGAATTCCAAACCTTGACTCTCCCAGAGACCCCCAGAAGCCCGAGATCAAAGATCAGTAGGTTTTTCTGCCGGAGGTTTCCTGCCTACCTCAGACGGAGGAAGCAAACATGCTGAGATATGACAGCGGTATCACTCTTCCACCAGACAGCAGAACGACAAAGCCAAGCTGAAGATACGGTAAAGAAAAGAACAGATACATGTAGATAGATAGATAGATACGTAGATGGATAGATAGATAGATAGATAGATAGATAGATAGATAGCATAAATAAATGACTTCAAATGTTAACAAAGAACAACAGATGTCTTTGCCTTTGCATTTCAACACCTGTTGCTTGTAAGTATCAGAAGAATAAAGTTTCCATTGAGTGGAGCAGGCTGCTAATGAGGTTCTATCCTTAGAGAGAGTGTCCATTAAAAGCCGTGCAGTTGGCATGCAGACCGCTGAAAGCCTTGCATGTGACCTTGCCTGAGGTCAAGAGTCATCGCACAATTACTCTGGCCCATCTCTGCTGAGTCCAACAACAGCCTGTTTTATGAAGATCATTTAGAAAAACACGCAGATAAATTAAGAGACTACGTTAGAGGAAGAGAGAAAATTAAATTTAATGAGAAAATGAACGAAAATAGCAGCAATCAACATTAGACATTTCCTTTGCCTTTCTTTCTTTCTTTCTTTTTCTTTCTTTCCTTCTCTCTTTCTTTTTTCTTCCCTCCCTTTTTCTTCTTCCTTTCATTCCATGTCCAACAACGGAACCAGCATCTGTCCACGCTCTTTGTTTCATGAGCACAACTCCATTCTCATTCAACTAAATGGAGGAAAGCCAACGGTCCAATCAAACAGAATTCCTAGTTTAAATCAACCAATCAAACGGAGGGAGCCTTTCATTCAAGAAAGCGTCTAATGAGATCCTTTGGAGTGTTCCTGAAGAATACACTGAGACGGCTTGGAGCAGGCTGACTAGAGCGCCAACTGCCCATGAAAAAAGATAACCAGGAAAGAGAGAGAAAAAAAATGTGCAAGATGTTAAGGCCGTAAAAGAAGCAAGGCAAACGTCTCATTTGTCACTCCGCAGTGACCTTACTGAATGCACAACAATGTCTGCCCCTCCCCCACCACCACCACCACCTCCTCCTCCTCCTCGGCCCCTCCAAGGCTGACGGCACATGCCCTGATCCGAGTGGCAGACGGGGGGAGATTGATGGTGCTGTTGCTGCCAATAGCAGATAGCACCTTTACCTGCATGCTGGCACAAGTCTGCCTAGCACACAGCAGGCCACACAGGCGCTGAGCTAGGGGTGGGGGTGGTGGTGTGTGTGCGTGTGTGTGTGTGTGTGTGTGTGTATGTGCGTGTGTTTGGGGAGGGGAGTGCTTCTGGACTGTGTTTGTCAACCAAAACAAATACAGTGTGGTGGGGGGGGGTTATTGGCCAACAGAAGTTCACTAAGGTTGTGCTAGTTCTTAGGATAAAAAGTGCAGGCACACATTAAAAATCTACCTAATGCAAAAAAGTGACCAAGTGGTGAGGATTCTTTCTCTTAACAGAAACAATAGCCGACTTGATTTTTTTCCTTGCTAAAGACAAAAGGGTCTAATTTCCAATAAATTCTGACAGAATTATTTGTGTTAGAACAATGTATCAAACGCTACCTAATAATATGTTTATACATTACCAACCAGCTCAAGATTACTCAGAAGCAAGTTAGTCAAGCGTCTAGATCTAACGTGGGGACTTGACTACTCTGCATAGCATACATTGGAATAGCAGGTTTCCTTGTCACTGCCCTGTTCATAGATCTAAAGTAGGGTGTCTAAGAGTCTTTCCTCTCTCTGTGAGAGATAGGTAGAGGGCAGATTCCCATGTTCTCATGAGAAGGTGAGGTGCACCCACTCTCTCTCTCTCTCTCTCTCCCTGTCCAAGTCTCCTGAAATAACACCCCTGTCGTGACCCCTCCGCTGATGGGAATGCGTGCCCACTTCCCCTCCACTGCACTTCCCAAATTACAACATGAGCTCCGAGAGGTGCTGTCCCGCTCGGAACTGTCCTCACGCCTTCACAGCTCCATTTGGGGTACCAGACCTAAGGAACTATAAATAGCGCCTAGCCCTCTCCCCTCACAGGAGGAACTGTATACAATGTGCATGAGTGTGTGTGTGTGTGTGAGAGAGAGACAGAGAAAAAGGGGGGGAGAGAGAGACAGAAAGAAAGAGAGAGTTTGTGCACTAATGCATTCCTCCACTCCCCTACCCTGAGAAGGAGACAGACAACCTCCATCATATCACCTTCAATGGGAAGGCTGGGATGCGGGGGACTGGGGGTGATAATTTGTCTCTGAAGTCCCAAGTCACCTTTGACCCCTCAGCTGACCGAATGTGTGGCCCTGATATCAGGGGGGAAGGGGGGGATGAGAGCCCAACGGAGAGTCCCCTGCCCTGGCTAGCCCTTCATGGTATGGGCCCTGGATGCTCTGACATCTGGATGTGTTTCTCCCCCTCTTCCTATACTTCATGTCTTCATTTCCTCCTCAAGGCACGGGATGAGCACCACTGCAGCACTGACCTCTTCAGCCAATGCGCTCGCACAGGACCAATGGCTTGACCAACGTCAAGTAAAGAATAGAAAATAGATAAAAGCGAAGGTAGCTGATAAGAAATAAGACACTTTTTTCCCTCCATCCCTGACCTAAGTTACTTAGCCCATATGTAGGCTACGTATTTTTATTTGATTTTTATTTTATTATTATTATTTTTTGGTGTGTAGAGCTCTTGTATGGAGAAATGGAAATGTTTGACCAGTTAGTGTCTGAAGTGTGGCAGTAGGCCCCTCACAGTTCTGCTCCATAAATGCATCACATATGTGCTGCCGCTTTGACACAGCCCAGGAGGCATGCTGGCTGGGGGTGAAACAGTTAAAATTGACATCGGGTGGCGAGGGGCTGTGGTTGGTCTCGAAATCTTTTTAGTGTGCCGCGGTGGATGAGTTCTCCCACAATTCGCCCAGAGCAGTCCCCCCTCAACACACACACACACACACCAAAAAAGGGGAAATCTGCTTTCAACCAAAGAATTCTTTTGAGATGCACATACTCCCTATTTCAACACCCAGTGTGCACTTTTGTCCTTTTAGACTGAATTCTGATAAAGCGCCACTATCTCTATCAACACTGCCAAAGAGCAAATGGACCATGACAACGAAAACAGTTTTAACTTTACATAATCCTACCTCAACTCATAGTCTAGGTAATTACAAATTCAAATGACCTTTTTTTGCAAGCACATTCGGTTTTTCACACTAACATCTATGCACTTAAGACATATGTCTCAACTCCTCAACAAATGTTTTGCGTAATCGATCTTGGTAGTACTTTCTGCAGTAATTTGCGGCTGTGGCTATTGATTGTATTCGTTTCATAGGCTTGCGGTCCTGACGCCGCTCTGTCTACGGGGGAGTGGTCTAGGGAAGAAAACGGCGAAATTCCTTTCTGGTCCACCTTCTTTGGGGGTCTGAGTGCTGTTTTTTATGAATGAACTGCATACCAACGACAAATTAACCACTTTCTTTCACAGGATAGCACAGATCCCCATCCCATGCCGAACTACACACAAATGCACACAATTATTTGAGTGTTTATGTGGAAACAAAAATGCATGTACATTTTAAATCGTAAAATAAGCTTATTTACGCAAACACGCACGCACTAAAGCGAAACATTCAGACATAGAAATCAAAATATTTTATATATATCTATTTTTTTATTATTATTATTTTTATTTTATCTTATTTTTTAAACGACGGTAAAATGTATATGGATCAACTTTGCCAGCACTATTAGACCCATTTTTTGACACAGTTGCATTCAGTGGAGAGGGTAGGGGAGGACTTCGCCATTCCCTGTTGTCGAGCAGGCTTGGTCAGATCGTGGGAAAGGGCCTGCACGTAAAGCAGTTTATTCTTTGTCACTGTTGTTCTTGTGTAATTGATCTCACCCCACGTCGATGGGCGGAATACTTCAAAGCCATGCGGCTGCTGGAGGTCGGCCTTCAACCACACGTCTTTAGTCGCAATCACCCTCCCTGCACTCAGGGTTTGGAGGGAAAAGGCAGCTGCCACCACGGAAAAGCATAGTAGCACCTTTTAGAAGTGCTGTTTACGCCTCAGAGCCTACCTGAACATTCCCTCAGGCTGTGCGCCATTGTTCCTGTCGTCAATGTAATTTTAAACGCCCACTAATCACTTAATATTTCCAGTCATAATAATAGTAATAATAACAACAATAATAGTAATATTAACAGTAAAAAAAACAAATAATATAAAATAATAATAATAATAATAATAATAATAATAATAATAATAATAACTAGAATTGCAATTCCAAGGAATTACATAGTGCATGCAAAATGTTGAAAACGTTTCCTTCAATGTGCAATTTTTG
>JASCQY010000053.1:1819102-1821397 GCA_030264315.1 Sardinella tawilis | reverse complement strand
CTCCCTCCAGCTTCCTCTTTCTTTTTAAACACTTCTCTTCCCCCTTTTCTCCAGCCCAGCCCACCCCCCCCCACACACACACACACACAGCCCTCCCCGCCTGCTAACTCTCTTGGGAGAAGTGGCCCACCTCGGAGCCCCTGACCCCTGTGCCCTGTTGGACTCTGAGAATCGGAGGCCCCCGGCCCCCAACATCAAAGGCTCACCGGGCCCAGCTCCCTGACAAGGCCTGTCACTCATCGGCCCCCACCCTCGTCTCCATCCCCACACACACACACACACACACACACACACACACACCGTCGTTAGTGCCAGCACACATCATAAAGCCGCACGCTAATTCCTCCCAATTGACCCGATGGAGTTGTGTGTGTGTGTGTTTGTGTGTGTTGGGGGTGGGGGGTTGTATGGGGGTTGTATGGTGGTGGGGGGTGTGGGGCTCCCTAGTAGCACAATTAGGGGAGGTCTCTTCAGCTCTCCTTTTCCCTCCAAAGATGCCATTCTGCAAGGATTAGGGTCAGTTCAGCTTACTCTCCACCCAGCTCTGATTTCTCAACCGCCTGTCCTGGCCAATGAAGGCTGGGGAGGGGGTGGGGGCTCCTATGGAGTTGGCCTCTAGATTTCATTTCTTTGGTCTGATACAGTATGTATTTAAATTACTTCACTTCTTTGTACATCTCTTTTGTCCAACTGTTTTTACCTTAATTCCCGTCCACATTTGAATTAAGGTAAAAATCAGTCATGCTTGTATATAAGTGTGTATGTTTGTGTTTGCGTGTGCGTGTGTGTGTGTTTGTGTGTCTCAGAGAACCCCCTGGCTCATATGTGGCATTTTAAAGGTGACTGGTATACACAGCTTAATTGGCTGTTTCCTGTATCGTCCACTCACGAGGATGTCCACTCCACTGAGCAAATAAAACACACTTCCTGTTCCCCAGTAGACAGCTGTGGCCCCCTCTCTCAAAACACGGGGCCCCGCACACATATACTTCTTGTCCTGTCATAGAGTTCTAGGAACAGGATTGTGCGGCGCGCTGCAAAAAGAGAAAGAATCTCTGTGCTCCGAGCTCACTCGGCATGCAACGCACATCTTGGCCTTTGTGATGCAAGACAGATGTACCAGGCTCACAGTGCTGTCGCACTCCTGAATTGAACATTGTAGTCGTCACTGATCGGTATGTGTGTGTGTGTAGGCACCGCTTTGTGCATGCAGAGTATGGCTGGGAGGGTGGTGTGTGTGTGTGTGTGTGTGTGTGTGTGTATGTGTATGTATGTATGTATGTATGTATGAGTGTGTGTGTGTCTGATAGAGGAGAGGCTGTCCAGAGTGGTCAGTCTCTTTTGTAGGGGCGAGTCTGTTTCTCACAGACAAACAGAAATATTGACAGTAACACTGAGCAGGGTTCTCGCTGGCAAAGCCGTGATAAACGGGAGCTGCCAGAGGCCGCGCTGTAAAAATAGGAGACCCCCTACAGCCACTTCCCAAACCCTTGGGTAAATATTTAACCTCGCTATCCTACTCTTCTGGCTCAGGAAGTCTGAGCTCATCTTGTCTCCTTGTGGCAGACAGCGAGAGAGAGAGAGAGAGAGAGAGAGAGGAAAACTTATACGCTTGGCCACTTTAAGAGCAAAAAAAAAAAAATGTCTGCCAAATTAGCACGAACAAAGACTTATGGGACAGGCGGAGATGGTCTCGGAGAGTTCACTGTCCAAAGTGTTTTGAAAAGGGGTGCCTCGACCAGACACACAGACAGACAAGAGAGTGACAAACTCGGATCTGAAGAAGACAAAAGTGAGTGTGCGGATGGATCGGATCCTCGTTTCCCATGTCTGCCCGGCGGCGAGGAGTGTGAGCAGGGCTCCTTAGTCCCTGCACTGGGGGTCAGTGCTCTGCTTTGCTCTGCTGGCCGAGTGCTTTGCTCTGTGGAGTGTCTGGGAGATGGGGGCCGATGGGGGCCGGCTAGGATGAGCGCAGAGGTCCTGGCCCTCTGCGAGGCGGCCCCGGGCCCCCACACGCTTCCTGCAGACAAGTGTTTGGACGGGGCCGGCCATGTGTCTGGTCCTGAGGAAGGCCAGAGTCCCAGAGCCCTTCGCCACCCACTGCTGGCCCACGTCAGGAAGGGGTTAAGGTTAGACGGCGGGGTCTGCTGCTGATGAGGCTTATCGTGTGCAGTGCACACACACACACACACACACACTAACACACACACTAACACACACACACACACACACACCTCCATGTATGTATACAAACGCATACAGATAGACAGACAGACACAGTCACACAAACATTTA
>JASCQY010000053.1:1799102-1816602 GCA_030264315.1 Sardinella tawilis | reverse complement strand
CCGTGAAAGTGCACCCATATTGCATTTGAAACAGTCTTTAAATTAGTGTCAGTATCATAAGGCTTTCAGTCTTCCCATTGGTCTGTGGCGCTTTTTCTTTGGTTTTAATGTGAACTTACTCTACTTACAGTACATGCCTCTACAATTTGAAATACTCATGCAGTGGAGGTCCCTCATGACTGCAGAAAGCTGTGCAACATCACTAGACAACAACAAAATGCTTTCAGTGATATACAGTGTACCACTTGAGGTAATAATGATCAAACACATTGTTTACTTGCTTGCCCCGGACTTTACACAGGACTTGCAAGTATAATGTAATTTTAGAGCTTGTTAAATTACTGCAGCAGTGTGTACTATACAAATAATGTGCGGTACAAATATACTTGTATTCCCTTGGGCATAACTCAGAGAGGCTTTATCCCACAATAGCAATGCCACTAAGTAGATTAAGAGCAGAAGATTACCCTAATTTGCCCAGTAAGCAAATCCGAAGACATGTTCATCCACATCAAATGGTATGCTTTGTGGATTCATTCGATGAGTAACAGTTCACATCAATTCTTTGCGAACAAAAGTAGGACATGTTGTATATTGCTATGCTCCTATTCCAAGAAGAGATCCGTGCAGCCCCTTTCAAAGAACTAAAGCATACATACTTACAGCATGACGTCTGGCTTCATCTGGCAATGTGCAGTCCATCCAAATTCAATTTAGAATTGCATGGATCTGTTCACGTTTTTTGCTCCCTATCTGCATGTCCTGTTCACTTCTGCTAACCACAAAACCAAACCTATAGGGAGACGTTGACGGGAGTCAATCTACATGAGAGCTTGTAAGCTTTTCTTTTCTTCCATATTGCCAGTGCTTTTTGTGTGTGGCCGTAGCATGCCTCCCTGGTCATAAGAAAATACAAATATTTTTTACAACTTATTATTTGCTGTACATCTCAGATGTTCTATTAATGTTTTACAGTAGGCTATGTTACATCTTGTATTACCATTTACTTCAGGCTACATAACATCTATCTATCTATCTATCTATCTATCTATCTATCTATCTATCTATCTATCTATCTACATTCTACTCTGCAAAATGAAAATGTTCACACACACATACAGTCTGCAGTCCCATCACTGTAAAGTAATTGTGGTATTTTACGCTACCACTGTCCCATCATCGGCCAGGTGAGGTCAGGCTGATGTGGAGTTTCTATGGTTCAGTGAAATACAAAGAAGACAAGCTAAATAAAACACACACAAGCATGGCCTTTATCAGCCAAGCACACATGAAAGTTTGACTCATCAGGTCAGAGATATAATTCCAGTAGGGTGCATTGGAGGATTAGTGTCAAATAGCCTAAACATGATAGCATAGGTGTGTCTAATGCAGAGAGGGTGCAGGCCTTAATTGCAGCAGTCACCTTAGCTTTGCCTACACCCAGCTACTAGTGGAACACTCCGTCTAGTTGGGTCTCTATCTGGTCAATGCTGTTAAAGATAGGCTACAGCATATCTGTTATATGAGCGTTGGGCAAAGCCTACAGTGGGCTCAACATGTGGCCCTTTGCATAGACTTATAGAGCAGTTCTGTATTACATTCATGGATTCAACTCTAGGTGTGCATGTGTCGCTTCATCCAACAAGATGCCACTTTCATGAAGAAAAAAGCCATTTCGGCAAATGCAAATAATGTATGACTGCAGTGAATGCAAATGCTACTTTCCTTTACAGGGCTTCAAGCGACAGGTAAAATAAGCAAACCAAAACATTTACCAAACCAAATGGAGGTACTTACAGAAGAAGTAGATTCCATTAGATGGGAACCCATAGAGAACACCGTTTACCTTATACAGTACAGACCTATGCAACAGGACCATAGATAGGGCGACACTGCCACCTAGTGTAAGAAACTGGGTGTTGCTATGTTTTTTGGTTACTATTTGGTCTGAGTGTGGAGGAATGACACATGCACACTTATTCCCATAAATCCCATACACCATGCATAGATAATGAACTTGGTTTAGACTTAGCTAGATTAAGTCTGCATGCCACTCCATATAGTGTTTTTATATCTATATATATTTCCCATGGGATTCTCTAGAAAAAGTGTTGTAAACAAGCTGTATGGTGACAGATAGCATACAGTGTTCACATACTAGTGGAGTCTAAAACACTTAGAGCACTAAGTTTACTTTGAGATAAATGCATACTTCTCTCACAGGGACTCATAAAAGTTAAGGGCACTCAGTAGAATGTTACAGATTTCCATGTAAAGCAGCACGGAATCTCTCAGAAATATGGCACCATAATATTATGTAGAGGATCCATAGCAACCGGAATGAAGGTGGAATACCATGGCAGGGGGACGAACTTGCAAGCCACAGTTTGCATGCGTCTCTGCAGGACTCTGGTATGCAACAATTACCAAAGCATGTCAGGCGTCTCAAAACAGCTCGCAAAAGCATGAGAAAGTGGGTGATGAACGGCGCCCCCAAACTGTGGCAACTAGTCAGAAGAACCAATACAAACTCACTTGAAGTTAAAAACACCACCACACAGATTAAGTTTTTTAGTATCTGCTTGTGAGGCACAGCTCTTTGGAGCTGTGCGGGTTGTTTGGGATAGGATCTATACGCCTGTATAATTTATAAACAAAAGATAGAAGTTTCCAAACGTGCATAATTGTGGAAAAATGTTTATGAACAATTTGAACAATGACCTATTTGACATGGCATATCTTCTTCCTTTTTTGACTAACTATCCCTCTCTAAATGAGACCCCCAAATTGCCCTGAATTCAAATCTTGCTCCCTTTGTAATTGTTGTTGGAAATAGCATCAGAGTAATTTCAAAGGTTACTATGAGATCCTGAATGATGTCACTTCTGTTGACGTTCCATGTAAACAAACAAAATGCTACTCTGAAATTCACTCTACTAAATTAACTTCTGTCACTGCCCCCCACCTATATGTGCATGCTCACTAACCCCCACCCTCCCCCCTATAACCATCTTGTTGGATTTTGGCTGAAATGTGGTTTGTTATGTTTTGGTGCACAGCCTGTGCCCCCAGTGTTTGTTTGGTGTTTTACAGACTTTTTCACAATGTATTCAGGGGGCAGGCAGCAAGCTGATCAAAGGGAGATGCCTACGATTTTAAAGGTATACTATGCAAGCCTCCCCCCTACAGGTGGCGATTTCTCTAAAATATAGCAACAAGATTGTACATTCTCACCTGTTCATGTGGATTACTCTTCAGACCAAAGCATACAAACCAACAATGATCATTTTTTGTGGAGTTACGTTGACTAATAAGGTAATAAACGCGATCTCAGCTTCGTTTTGGTTTTAGTTTTGCTTTGCCCTATGGACGCGGGGCGAGTAATTTCACATTGCGAACGCGGTAAGGCCGGTAGAAGGGGTCGACAGCGTCAAAATAGCCTTAATTCGCCCCGGAATGAATTATTTAACCATCAAAGTGACTATGACGCTGATATATTAACCTAAAAACGTTGCATAGTGTACCTTTAAACAAAAGACCATGCAAAATCTCATAGTGCGCCTTTAATAGGCCTATGACATGCCATTTTATTCCATAGTAACAAGACAACTCTTTTTACAATAGCCTACTTTACTATTAAGGTTTTTCTTTTGCAGTCAACTTATTTTTTTATTTCAGTTAACGCAGGGTTCATCCTTTAATATAGTTATTGGCATTATTATTAGCTATCATTTAATTGCTAAATTGTAACAAATTGTCTTCACACCCTCGTGAACCTCGACTGTGATTGGTTAAAACAAGTGATGATTGACGTAATTACGTAACTGCACGTAACAGGAAGTATAGCTCTGGCTTCATGGAGTACTCGTGAGCTGTGGACCTGTCATGTGTACACTCTTCTGATAAGTCGTCCAGTGTGTTGTAACCTGATATTTTATTGTTTTTCAAATTTGACACACTGTTAGTCATCATGTCTGCAAGGAACCCTGGAATCGATTTGGGTAAGATGAATATGATATCAGACAAAAGTCCTGTTCTTTCCTAACTAAACTGCTAACTCTGTTTAGCTAGCGTTATTAATTGACAACGTAACGTTACTTGAGCTAGTAGCTCATTGAGCATTTTGGGTTCTAAACGTCAATCTATGTTTGAGAGTTGTGAACATGTCTGAAATGCTGGCTGAAACATACAATATATGTTATCCTACTAAACCCAAATTTCCAATACCAATTTCAGTGATTGAACGTTCAGATTCTGGCACTTGTCGACAGACTGCAGTCTTCTCTCAAAATATAACAGGAGGCTTAAATTGTTCAAGTTCAACAATGTTGCGCAAAGGGTTGCTGACAGTAACACAGTGAAAAGTTAGTTGTGTACAAATGGTAACAAACGGTTAATATGTAACTTGAACTTGTGTATCTCTACCGTAATTGCAGACCTATGTGTAGTCATACTGTAAAACCACGATTCTTTTTAATTTCATGCACATGACATACAGGGGGGAGGTAACATGTGACTTTGTGGGGCTGTGTTGTAGTCAGTATGTTATACATGCTTACAAGCTCACCTTGCTCAAAATGAGTAATGGCAAAATATTGGATATTGGTGCATTTTGTTATTATTTTAATGAATTATTGTTGGTAATTGTTTGGTAGACCTTGAGTGGGTGTCAAAGGCTCGAGTTAACACCCAAGCTGTTTTGAAGCGAGCTCAGCAGATTCAAGGACGTAAAGTGGCTAAAAAACAATGGCAGGTAAACATCCAAAGGACTAAAATGGCAGAGGTGCACCATCTGCACTAAAAGCCCATCGCTTTATATGAATGTTATTGTTGAATTATTACTTCTTTGCATGGTGGACAGTTAACTTCAGTAAACAGTGTATTGAATGAATACAAATGAAATACTGTTGTTGTATTTGGTATGTTTGAGTCACAATCTCCATAATCCTCTACTCTTTAGGCTGCATGGCAGTTGAAGGCGGTCACATGCATTGACCTGACGACTCTCGCTGGAGACGACACCCCGTCCAATGTCCACCGACTGTGTATGAAAGCCATCCAACCCATTCGCCGTGATCACCTGAAAAGCATGGACATGCACGACAAAGGTCTCCTCCTATTTTAGTCAGATAGAGTGACAGCGACTTGGTTTGTGAGAAATGTGTCATCATCACTGGTGATTGATCTAAATGAAGCACAAAACTCTTAGCTCACCAGCTAAGTGGCAAAAATCCTATTTTCTGTTTCCCTCTTAATTTTGAACTGATATTATCAGGCTAAATACAACCATAGGAAAAGCCCTTTCCAATTCCACCCACGTCAGGCTTGTTTGTTCAATTAATTGTAGGACATGGAGACACCTGTCTGACAGCCCCCCCGGGGCCAGAGAGGAAGGAGGCTGTTTTATCAGACGTGCCGCTGCACAATCGCTAAACAATGCAGCGTCTCCTCAGTGCCGCGTGCCAAAGCCCGTCTAATATATTCATGTGTCACTTGTCGTCCTCAGACAGCTGTCAGACATATTTGGAATGAAGGCCTTTGTCAGATTCTGCTGTCTGTCTGTCTGTCTGTCATTACTCTACGACTGAGTCTCGTTTGAAATGCGTCCCGCTTTTCTGTTTGAAGGCATCACCACCGCTGCCGTGTGCGTCTACCCGTCTCGCGTGGCTGACGCTGTCAAGGCTCTGAAAGCAGCCAACTCCAGCCTGCCGGTGGCCTCAGGTAGGTAGTGCAGATGCACAGTAATTAGCCCCCCATCTCCCCACATCAGCGGCCCTATTAGCAACACTGGGGCTGAAGAGCGGCCCAGTCAGTCAGCTCCTGGTTGCCAGAGGCGGCAGCTTAATTGATTTGCCACTGGCGCTTTTTTTTTTTTTTTTTTTCCTCCTTCAGTGGCCACGGGATTCCCCGCCGGTCAGACGCACCTGAAGACTCGCCTGGAGGAAGTGCGCCTGGCCGTAGCCGACGGGGCGAGCGAGATCGACATCGTAATCAACCGCACCCTGGCGCTCACTGGACAGTGGGAAGGTGAGTGGAACGTTCATCGCCCTGTCGGATATTCCCTCTCCGAGCAACATGATGGAGGCCATGACAATGGCATCTGGGGAAGCAAGACTGCATGCTGGTTGGTTTATAACTAGGTGGGTCTTTGCCTCAGTCTTGCTCAGTCAGGACACCTTTTCCAGTTGCTGACCTCTTGTCTCCAAAATGACCTACAGATGTCTGCTATTCTGCAATGCCTATGTGTATGCATCCAGTCATCAGCTCAGTTCTAATCAGTCAGAATGATGTCCACTGGAATGAGAGACACTCTCTGAGGGTTTAAGGCGTGGTCTTGCTGTAGCCAGAGTGCGCTTTATCCTCAAAGCCATCCTGTGTCCTCTGACCCCCGCTGTGTGTCCTTTTCTGGCTGTGCAGCTCTTTACGACGAGATCCGACAGTTCCGAGAGGCGTGCGGAGAGGCCCACATGAAGACCATCCTGGCTATAGGGGAGCTGGCCAACTTCACCAACGTCTACAAAGCCAGCCTGGTCTCCATGATGGCAGGTCAGTCCCTGATGGCCTGGAGAATGCAGTGGACACAGTCAACACCTTTATCGCCACCTTTGGCTTTGTAACACTACAACGCCACAGATCTCAGCATCTTTTTCTCTTTGCTTTTGTTTTAGTCTCTGGTTGTAGAGGGTTCCAAGCAACATGATCAGTAATGACATTATGTTAAACTTTCATAGTTTATCCAGTTAGTTGTCAGGTACTGCAAGCATATCTGAATGAAAATTCTTCCATTATGAAGTCTCAGTCCTTGACAAGCAGACTGCAAACATCACTGCAGTTCATCCTTCTCTCCACCGTGTGGCAGTGTTGTTAAACTGTTCCATCTCGAGTGCAGTGGCCAACCTGAGCGTGTGTGTGTGTGTGTGTGTGCGGAGCAGACCCCACTGCCTGTACTCTTAAATAGCCGTCCGTCGCACATTAAGCCGATTACTGTAGTGCATCAGCGGCCGCTGCGATAGGGATCATTATTAAAATGCATTGCCTTTGTCGCCCCACTCACTCCTTAATCTCCTTTTGTTCCTATGAATTGCGGATGAGGTTTCTGAAATTGAATGATAATTTTACCTATTAATCTCCGACGCCGAGGCTATTTTACTCCCCGCGCCCGCTGCCAGTGTCCCACATGCCCATGCAAATGAATAGAGCTTCATTACCGCCGCCCGTGGTTAATAACCGTTATCCATTATCGTGTAATTAAGACTCTCTTTAACGAATCTCGTGGCTTGGACCAGTTTGAAAGAAAGGAAGGAAGGAAGGAAGGAGAGAGAGAGAGAGAGAGAGAGAGAGAGAGGATGTGTAACAAAGAAAAAAGGCAGGAAAACACATAGAACATATCTTTAATGAACTGGAAAACGTTCGTCTTGTTCCAGTTTGTAATGAACAGCCGTGATCCATGAGGAAGGAGGGCAGCAGGGCTCGGGGGGTGATTTTTTACCCCGCCACACAGTTTGTGCTCCATCTATTAGCGGCATCAGTTCATCTTCTATTTTTAACAGGGCACTGCTAACGCATAATTGGCTCTGAAGGAAAAGGTGAGGAAAAATGAAGTGTTTTATTGATGAACGCACACACACCCTCTGTTCTCTGCTGTGGGGAGCATATGTTCTCTTTTGCCAGCATGCGCCCACCCCACCACCAAGCCCACCCCAGCCCACCCCGCCCGGCAGCCAGGAGTAATGTGCTTGGGGGGGTGGTGCTGGTGGTTGGGGAGGGTGTGTGTGTGTGTGTGTGTGTGTGTGTTGGGAGTCTTGTGCTGGTGGTGTCTCGGAGGTGCTGTCTAAACAATAGCTGGGCCAGATGAATGCTCAGTTACATCAGCCTCTCTGTTTTTCTTTATTATAGAGATGGTCAGAGCCCTTGGACGTGGCTGTTCTGCTGTTCTCAGACCTGTGACTTATGCGCTGATTATTCACACACGGCAACAGAAGCCACAGAATTTCCGGAAATGAATCCTCACCCTAAAACACCTCAAATGTGTGTGTCTTAGTTTAGACGCGTTTGTTCAGTCTCCCTTTTTTGGGAGTGTGGTGACGTGTAAGTGACAGATCCTAGAACGTGGTTAGAGCGGCATACTAAAAATGGACTGCAGCGCCTCACTCACACTCACACACAAGCATGCATTCAAAGTCTTTCTCGTTCTCTCTCACACACACACACACACACACACACACACACACACACACACACTCACTCACATCCAGCAGCAATCTGATCTAAAACATGTTACTCACAGGATCTGACTTCATCAAAACATCAACTGGCAAAGAGTCTGTCAATGCCACCTACCCGGTTGCCATAGTGATGGTTAGAGCGATCCGTGACTACTTCCTACGAACAGGCCATAAGGTGAGCCTACAGTATGGTGTCTGCTTTAAGGGGCTTGGATTGATTTGGGCAGTTATTGTATTATTATGTATTGATTTGAGAACATATCGAACTACGGTGAATATTTATATTGAAGTGTTTTTAATCATCACACACTGTAATTTTCTTAGAGATATTACACAGTGCACGCTGTCAATAATTAGGTTAGTCTTGAATTAATGTTCACATAGAGAATAATAACAATTACTCCCTAGTCAGTGCGGCAGAGGGCTCAGAGCCAAACGTAATGTGAAAAAGAAAATCACATCTAAGTGTGTTAAACTAACCAAACATCCAACTATTTAGTGGTACGGCAAGCTGGTCTAAATGTCCCATGTGTGCTTTAGCCAGTATTCATGTCTGTGCCTATGAGTCACTTGTCTGGGTCAGAGAGACAACTGTACTATTTCCATAACGTATTGTTCCAAAGGCCCTAACCTAACCGTGCGTTTGTGTGTGTGTGTGATTGTGTGTGTGTGTGTGTGTGTATGTATGTCTGGCTGTAGGTGGGCTTCAAGCCAGCGGGGGGGATCCGCACGGCCCAGGAGTCGGTGGTGTGGCTCACCCTGATGAAAGAGGAGCTGGGCGACGAGTGGCTGAGCCCCCACCTCTTCCGCCTGGGCGCCAGCAGCCTGCTGGCCGACATCGAGAGGCAGGTGGGTGGCCCGAGCGGAGGGGGCAGAGCCGAGGGGGCGCGGTGGGACGGTGGGGTGGAGTGGGCACTGAGTGCTGGTGCCCATTAGGGGCCGGTGAATGTGGAGCTGGCCTGACTGGGCGGCAGGTGGCAGGAATCAGGGGCAAGCAGCCTCCCGCAGACACAACACAATGGCTGTGAGATTTAAGTTAGCCGTGGTAGTAATGACCGGTTATTATGATTGGGGCATTATTCTTTTCGAGATTCTCGCCTCTGCCACCACAATGGCATTGCAATCATTTTCACTTGTGCAAGAAAAGTCCTAATGGAAAGTGCATGTTAAAAGTTTCTCCCTCGTGCCTGATATTCTTCCTGTTCCTCTGCTGTTTCCTTCCACAGATCTACCACCACGTGACTGGACGCTATCCAGCCTATCAGGAGCTGCCCATGGCCTAAATGCAGTGGCGGTGAAGATGCCCAATACGCCCAAATAATGACACCCGCCCCCCCCTGCAAGCAAGACCTCATGCCATGACCCAGCTGGGACGTGCGAACCTTGAGCCAATGCTACTGATCCCAGCACGGTGTGGCCTCTGACCATAGTGCACTTTTTATTTCACACATTTCAGTCTTGTACAACAAGCTGAATTAGATTTTTAGACATGGTGGCCAAATATCCACACAGAAGTGTTATTAAAAGAAGTTTATGTTACACAAAGTAGTCTTTCAGTACTTTCAGCACTTATAGGTTATGGTGGCTCTAATGATTACTGACTCACAATTACAGTACATGTTTTGGAAACATCAGCTTCCTACACTATTCCTATATAAAAAAATATTATTTAATTTAGAAGCAAGTTATTAAACCACTAAGTTAATTAAACCATTGAGACAGTTCTTCAGGTGTGCAGGTGAGCTAATTGGGGTAGCCGTGGAAATGGAATGCATTGTAGGTCTTTAACTTACTGAAGCTGGGGTTGTACACCTCTGGAAAAAAAATCATTTCATTTCGATTGTTGTATTCATAACCGTGGGAAGGCATAATCATGATTAAGAAGTTAATTCAATGAATTTCACGGACCCAGTATGTTCGAATTCTTGGTGCCTTCAACTTTTCCCACTTTTTTCCCCCTTTACTTACTTTTCTTTTTCCAGCCCCACTTCCTTTGACTTCATCCTTGCATCATTCTTACATCTGTGAAAGCATGGCATCTAACCTCCACTCATCTCCCAAGCAAGCAGCACCTGGGTGTAGGTCAGTGATGCCCAGAGAATATAATGTGACTCGCCGCGGCGCTAATTTCATTAACTAGGACCAAGAATGAGCCTGAGCGAGTGTTTGGGGGATTAATTAGTGGGGGTTAAGTGAGTCTAAATGATCTGATTGAGCTGCTCTTCAATTCGGGCTTCATTTGAAGACGGAGGAACTCTTCTCTCTCTCCTCTCTCTTTTCCCTTTTCCTTCTCTAATTAAGATATCAGGGGCCGTGCCCTTGACTGGAAGAGAGAATAAATGAGTGAATTAATTGTAGAATGGGAAATGAGCTTGGAGAGGAGAGTTTGCACCGAAACAGAAGGGGGGGGGGGGTTGTTGGGCGCAACTGTGGCAGAGACAAAGTGTGGTGGAGCCAAACTAAACTGAACTAACCTCACACAGCTGTTCTCCGGCAAAACGGCCCAGTGTGCGCTGAAGGGGTGGCGTCCGAGGCGAAGAATGATGGCGGTGAAGGATAGGCGCAGTGTGACGGACGGGGTGATGTCAGGGCCGTTTTTTTCTGTGGCAGCTGAGGCCCAGGTAGATTTGCTCTTTAAAAGCTTGCAGCAGCAGCAGCCACCGCCGTCGCCTCTGCCACGGCCCAGCCCAGCCCAGCCCAAGAGTGATGAGGTGGCCTGCTGCTCGGGTGCCCACCTCCCCGAGTCGGTGACAGATTAGCTCGACTTACATAAAGGCATGTAGATCATCTGAAATCTGCACTGTCTGACAGCCACACAGAGCCAGATAAGACGGAGGAATTGACCTGGCCAGAGATTGATGATTCCCCTTACCTCAGAGAGTGCTCAGACTCTTTCTCTCTTTTTTTTCCCTTTTTTTTCCGTCTTTCTTTTTCTCCTTTTCCAGTTTTATTTTGCACATTCTCATAAACTTGTGCATTTGCTGCTGACCTCTTCTAGCCTCAGTGAGGTGAGATGAAAGAAAGGCTATGCCTTGTTTGTCTGTCATTAATGATGTGTAATTATTCCTGCTAATGACTCGGCAGGTCTGTGCAGGGATTACACCAAATCAATCTTGAGGGGGGCTATTCAACTGACATGTTCACTGGATATTACAACAGACTGGAAACCGAGTCCAGCTGCACCCTTACTTTCTGGAGGGAAGTCCAGTTGACATAGCAGTCGGTTAGTTATTAGGAGTGAATCATGCCGGCTGCTTGTGCGGCTGGCTGTTGATGGCGGGGCTCGGCTAACAAACTGGCTGAATTTGTCAGGGGCTGGAGAGCCATTCACTCACCTGACAAATAACCTCACACAGATTGATTGGTTTTCTGTTGTTTTATTCAACAGTGTTTCTTCCCTGGAGGGCTGCTGAGAGAAATTGCACATTTTGGGCCGCGTTCATCTGCAGAGCCATTGTAATAAAGACAGAATGCCATAGTGAGCGACAGTGTTGGAAATGTGTCGGCTAGCCATGACATACCGGGGATTTTGGTATCCGTCATCCTATTTGGGATATAATTACGGTGGTGGAGACCAGGCTATACACACTGTATGGATTTCATAAATTAACCACCAACATGTTTTTCTATTCTCCTTCGCACAGACCTGCCCTGGAAACATGACCGTCATAATGATTGATACAGAGTTGCTTGAAAATGCATTCGCAGTAAGTCAGGAGCCTCAGAGAGACTGGGAGGCTGTTTTGGATTGAAGGCATGTGCTAGATGGCAGCCTTACATTTTTAAAGTGCGGTTTGGACAGTGCCACATACAGCTATTTAAATAGATATTGCATTTATAACAATGGGCCTACAACTGCAGCTCGCATCAACTAAGAAATCTGACTAAATATTTTGTTGGAGGCATGTGTCACATTTCAGTAATTGTCATTGGAGAACTAATTACTTGTTTAACTTTTGATGAATATCTCATAAATTCTTCAACTCTTTTCCTGCTGGCTTTTCTTCATTTTTTATCACAGGAGTAGCCTATAATGAGAAATCAAATGAAAGTTAGGAAATGTAAGAAATTCATGCCCAAGTTGATCAACTCTGTGGAAACAACACTGACTGACCACAGATCAGTGGCTTTTGTGGGCATTGAACAGATCACAGAATTGTTTCCAGAGTATTCAGCATGGTGATCTGAAATAAAGTGGCCCTCAGGTTATGTAGTTGATTAAATAAAATAACATTGTGCTTGATACTGTCTTAAAGTCAACCAAATTACCAAGACAGTAAAAAACCCGCAGACATACAAACACACTTGCAGTACAAAAAAAGTTCAAAGCAATAGATTTGGGAGGAACAATTACTCAAATTTTCCACCACTCTCTCATCCGCGAGAAGCCCGTAATTCAAGGTTAGGACAGGTGAAACCGAGAGACAGAATAATTGGCTCTCCTACCGCAATGATATTAATGATGCAATTAGAGCGGGCTTTTGGTTTCCGACGTGCCAGAAACAGGTAGTGATCGGAGCTACCCGGGGACTTCACTAGTGTCAGACCACTCCTTCTGATGCCGCTGTGATCCGCACAAAAGAGGGAGGCAGGCGAGGCGAGGCAAGGCGCGCAGCTCGGAGTGGATTGTTTCCCTGGGTGCTCCCTGTCTTTGAGTGCTGACCTTGGCGCCCAGCTCCCCTGCGACAGAGAAGAGATGGAATACATGTATGAGAGATCAAACAGCCGCGCCGGGGCTCACCTGTCTCTGAAGTGCGCAGAGAGTCTGAGGCCAACGGCGTGTAGACAAACTACCTCTGAGATCACATTAATGATAAACGTTAATTACCCGTGATTCCTTTAACATCAATTGCAGATGAGATAAATAATATCCCATGGACTCTTGCCATCTGAATCTTTTATTTTGTACAGCTGCAGCCTACCTTTTGAGGACATGCCTGGCCTTTTATCATGTGCTTTGCAGTTCATGTAAATATTCTAGGGAAAAAGTTCAAATTTGTTGTGAGATTTTATGAGAGGAAATCAATGCATAGCATTTAATGTTGGTTTAGAGAAAATTTGCCAATGGTTTTACAGTGTCAGAGGGACTGGAAATTGCTCCCATGAGAATGGTCGTATTAAAATTCGATGATTTTGAATGCATTTGATCAATACCTAAAGATGGAAGTTTTGAATTAATGATGAAATCCTAAATCTTGTGTCTATAGTGCTTCTGAATTGGCTTTTCCAAAAATGACCAGGACTGATGTGTCTGGGCTAGGGGTTTGAGATGCCTTTTAGAAAGCCACAACCACAGCGCAATCAATATGGAAATTTCTCCCTTTGCTCCCGGAAAATGAAAGGCAGACACAGAAAAGACGGAAGCAGATTAGCTTTAGAACCAAATAACCTGCCTCACTTAAGCTTGATGGATAAGGCAGAACATGGCAGTGATCCCTATTGATTCCCATTGTGCAATAAAAGTTACCGTAATTAATGGTTTCATCTTGGGCCCCAGAGCCTGGCCTGGGTTGCCTTCTGCCCAAAAGTTTAGACCCCCCCCCCTCCCCTTCCCCACAATGAGGGAGCACATTGATTTCCTATCTTTTTTCCCACTTTTGGCGTTATAGTTAGTGTAGTGCAATAGTTTTGGTCAAATCCACCTGGGTCAGACTCATCAGAGAGAATAATCAAAGATGGAGGCTAGGAAAGGTTGCCAACAAAGTCCCCACAACCCCTTTTCTTTGTTGTTGTTGCTGCGGTGGGTGAGAGGGGGGCTGGTCTGGGACCTGCCCAGAGGATATGGCAAAGCCCTGCTCCCAGCGTCAGAAGCAGGCCAGGATGCTGTAGGCGCACACACAGCGCTTTACTCTCGGTGGCACACGGCACCTGTGCTCCGCACCTGCCTCTGTGCTCCTCTCTGCTCCCCTCTGCAGAGACGCGCGCTGGTGCACACACTACACAGGCCTCTCCCTGGTGAGCGCCACTGCCTTCATCCATTTTAGATGACCGAGGCCCACATCATAGCTCATGAGAGCCTTCTGTTTGTTTGACATATTTCTAGGCACAGACCTCATGGGCTGGCCTCCTAGCATACAGTACAGCATAGAGAAAAGAAGGGAAGACTTGAGGAGAGAGAGAGAGAGAGAGAGAGAGAGAGAGAGAGAGAGAGAGAGAAAACACTCTTCATTACAGTTGTGATTTAGGAAATGTAAGCCAAAAAGGAATGTCCACTGTGGCTGCATTAGTCGGCCTTAAACCTCCATGCACCCATAACAAGTCAGCAGACGTGCTTCTAGATCAACTGTTAAGAGCCCAGGAAGTCCCAGAACAGCATGACCAAAGTTGAGGAGGCAGAAATGGGAAGGTGGGACCTTTGATTCCATTATACTCCAAAGGAATCTGTCAGAGAACCAAGGATAGAATAATTGTTTGGAATGGGGATTCTCTGTGGACTACTCCTAGCTTGTTCTTAGGCTTTTGAAGTGTTCGCTGACATTGGAGAAACTCAAGGGCGGGGAGGGGAGGGAAATGGGGGCTCTGAAAAGAAGAAAGAAAAAAAAAAGAAAAGACAGACCCAACTTCACTTCAGAAATTCTAAGCGGCGCTTTATTTGAAGCTTGGCAAGTAAACGGACTCTGTGCTGGATGCCTTAGGGGTACAGTGAGCATAGGACAACCACTACATTCTGAACAAGACCAAATCATTAAATATGGAGCGACAACTGTTGCACAGGGAAGACTAGGGGGAGTCCAGGAATGTTCTGGACTTTAAGGTCCCACTGTGAGACCTTGACATTCTCAATATCAGCCGTCTCTCTGGTGCTCTCCCAGTGAGGGCCGGTGTAAACAGGTTTGAAGTGGAATGAGGGTAGCATTCTAAATGAAAAGCCCACTCAATGAGACTCACTGTGGACATATCACACCAGATTTACTTGTAAGTATTTTACGAAAAAACAAACAATGAAGCTACTGTATGCTTTTGGTTGTTTGTGTTGTAGCCGTGTGCTTGGGCTAAATGAACTGCTTGCTTCCTTGTTGTGTCTTCAAATAGCTTAAACATGCTGGGTGGCACAGCAGGGGTGCTGAACCAAATATGTATGGCTCTAAGCGTAACCAGACAAATGTAAACAACTGTTCACAGTTCATTTACCGGTATTCGGTAGCTTTGTCTCAGGGTTGAATATCATCCATGTCAAACGACATACATTTCACACTCAACAAACATTCACCAACATCATTTCACTCCTGTGCCTACATATGACTAACACATGTTCAGTTCAGTCTGCAGGTGGAATAAGTCAAATCAAATAATAATGCCTGTGATAGCCTACAATATCACAATGGGTTGATGCTGCTCCTTCAAAATATCAAAATGGGCACACAGTCAGCTTGGAAACTGGGGGATAAATTATCACAAACTACAAAAAGTTGCATGAAGTTTCCTTCATGCAGCCAGTGGAAATCACAAAATGGCACCCAGTGAAAAGGGGACAAACCACTAGACAGTCAGATGAGACAGGCATAGTCATGAAGAAAACATGAGGCTTTTTAGACACATATCAGAAGAGAACAAAACTGAAAACCATTAAATAAAATCTAGTGTGTGTTTGTATGTGTGAGTGTGTGTGTGTGTGTGTGTGTATGTGTGTGTGTGAGTGTGAGTGAGTGAGTGTGTGCTAGATAGAGAGGGGGGTGGGAGTGAAAACTTTCTTTTTTATCAATCAAGGCGCTGACAGAATTGTCACAGGCTCTTTTGAAGTCTGCCAATGGCGCCAACAAGGGACCCAGCGCAAGTAAATAAAACATGGCACTTTTCCGTCGCCTCTGCTGGTTAATAGGGCAGCCTGCTGATCAAAAGAACATTAGCTTTGATTAATCAATCAATGCCCCGGTGGCCTTGGCGCTCCTGTCAATGGAGCCGTCTGCCTGTGGGATCGCCTCATGGAGGTCAGAGCCTTGGAGCGGCCGCTGCGCAGCATGTGAAACGTTCCCCGGCATTTCTCACACTGCTGCGCGCCAACTCAAATCCACCCACATTGATTTTCCCTTTTATTCTTCCCTTTTCTTTCTGTGCTCTTTCGCTTTCTTTACGTTTTTTTTTTCTTTCCTTTTTTTCTGAGAGAAATTCACATCTTCTCTCTTGTGGGTCTTCTGTGAAACGGGAGTGTGAGGAGCACACACACAACCATGGGTTCAGTAGGAATTGACGGAACAGTGAAGAACCAGTTCATGTAAAAGATGCAAAAGCTTTTTTAATTAATTATTTATTTATTTATTTATTACAAATTTAGAGGTCTGAGTAGAAAGACGAGCACCATCTTATTTACTTTAACCTTTGCAAGAGACCACAACTCAACCCCAAGCTAGTCATTTGCTTACGTGAACCCTGGCCTGGATTTGGAAAGCATTGTTCTCCTCTCCTTCGCCAGCTTGCTCCTAATGTACCAGATTGTTTTCATGTGGCCTGTTTCTATCTGCAAATGCAAATGAGCATAATTTCAAATGACAGGGAAAGTAAACTTTCTTTCTGAGTTGTGTGTGTGGCACTTCTCCCAGTGGGGGACGAGCCACCGAAAAAGCCCTGCTCTAATTCTGTCATTGTCAAAGTTTGACATAATAAGCGATTGTTCACTCGCCTTTGTTGAGTGATACAACACTGAGGAGGGTCCCAATTCCTCCTTGTTAATTTAAAAAAAAGGAAAAGCGTGAGACATCTCTTCCTTAAAGGGATGTTTGGAGCTGCTTATGCTAAATATTATAACGCTCCTGTCGTGACGCCTCTTTGTGCGTCCCTTTTATCTTCCCGAATCCACAGGAGGGCTCTACCTTTGCCACACCGCCAGGGTAACGGCATCTCCGAAATAATTTAAGTAGCACTATTTGAAAAACTAAGACAAGCTGAGAGAATTCGTAGTCGGAGATCAAAGCCACACAGTTGCGTCGCCACCAGGGCAAGCGTTGACTTCCCGGGCTTTCTACGTTGTGATCAAGCACTCTGTTTTGTTAAAAGCCCGTCCTGCTTCTCCAAGCTTTGCCCATAACACACGACGTGTCTGCATATTTATCGGCAGGTGTATGTAGGAACAATAAATGAGGTGTCAGGTTGAATGATGTACTCCGATGGCAAGCAGCACAAGAAAACACACATTATGTTGTGTCTGTAGCGCAAGACAGGTTCATCATTATGAGTGATGCTAATATTGTGTCAACAATGGTCATTTGGGGGGGGGGGGGGGGGGGGGGGGGGGGGGGGGGGGGGGGGGGGGGGGGGGGGGGGGGGGGGGGGGGGGGGGG
>JASCQY010000053.1:1782960-1795067 GCA_030264315.1 Sardinella tawilis | reverse complement strand
CTCCCAGAGTTCATCAAGATTCTTTGGTTTCGTCTTCAGTGCTTCCTCTTTCATTCTACCCTAGACATGCTCAATGATGTTCATGTCTGGTGACTGAGCTGGCCAGTCCTGGAGCATCGTGATCATCTTCACCTTGAGGAACTTCGCTGTAGAGATCGAAGTATGGGATGGAGCACCATCCTGCTGCAAAATTTGACACCTTTTATGGTTGGGAATAGCACACCTCGTCGGCTATTATTCCTTACTTAATAAACATAGTTCGGGAGGAGCCCAAAAGATTGATTGACAGCCATCACTCAACCAACTTCCATTTATAGAAGATTTAACCCCTTTCCTGCCCACTTCGTCACACACCCCGGCGTTTCAAAGCTTCCCTCCTCCTCCCCTATTGCCTCCATGTCATTAGTAGAACTTAGATCATTCTCCCCTTATCCATATGGGGTGCCAGCGAACATCACTCGCACGTGATCCTGGGACCATGGCTAGCTACCAGGCCAAACATGCTTATACCCTATCTATGTCTATGTCTGTTGGTCTATCTATGTCTATGCTTATGCCCAGCACTCAATAGCAAGCAATCTCATTGGGTGAACTGGTGAAGTGCGGCCAATTGTCCAGACTCATGTAAGCTTAGTCCTGAACTAAAAGAGAACTGGTGTGAAACAGAGGCACACTTTCTCCAGACGCACATCAGTCTGTTATGTGTTTAAAAGTGCTATAAATAGGTATTGTGGAATACCTTCAGTTTCGAGCTTTGCTCTCACTCTCATTATGTAACACTTTAGATTAAGGTACACATTAGTAACTACTGTAGCAGCTTGCTACCATGGAAATTAATAACATATGTTAGTCACTTACTAAAGGGATACGAGGCAACATTTGTAGGTTAATTTACCAGCTTTGCCGTCAGATAGTAAGTGGCTCATTATGGGGTGAATGGAGGCTATTTCAGCCCCCTCTATCGCTTGATTGAACCGTTACAAGCACTTGCAGTCTGAGGACTTGGCTCGAATGAAATTAAACCTAACCGGAATGAAACAGAAATCACTTCACAAACCTTCACGAAAATTATCATCGCTGTTCCTATGCTTTGGTTTGCAAACAAATCCACATGGATTGTACAATGTAGAATGTACGATGTTGTTGCTATTTTCTTTTATTGCTGTCTGTAAGGTGAGTTCCAGAGGTAAAAAGTCGCTGAAAGTGCTTTATAGGTGGACTATGAGATCCTGCATGATGTCACTTCTATTGCCGTTCCATCAAAATACCAAACAAAATGCTACTCTCAAAGTCATGCTAGTAAATCTGCCCCCCATCCATATGTGCATGTGTAACCGACGGCCCCTGTGCTAGTTCAGCCCTGCACTCGCCTGGGCTTGAACCCGCAACCTCACAACAATACAGCAACTCGCAAGGCAAATGTCCAAGCCAGTTGACCGAAAAGCTCAGGCTCCCAGTCAACTGACCAGGGGCATTCTTGAAGTATCGGGAGGGAAGCTTTACTAACATTCTACACACGCAGCTAAGCATTCTGGCATTCGTTACACTCCCCCCCTAAACTTTCCTCCCATCAGGGTACACGGCACCACTGTAACTGAGGTCCTCTGCGCTAGTCCTGCCCTGCACACTCCCGGACTCGAACCCGCAACCTCACAACAACACAGCAACTTGGATCGGGAGGCGAATGCCTATAGCCAGTTGACCGAAAAGCCCAGGCTCCCAGTCAACTGACCAGGGGCATTCTTGAAGTGTTGGGAGGGAAGCTTTACTAACGTTCTCGTTCAGCTAAACTAGCTGGCATCCGTTACACATGCTCACTAACCCCCACCCCCCCTCCTGACCATCTCGTTGTTTGTTGTGTTTTGGTGCACAGCCTGTGCCCCTAGTGTTTGTTTGATGTTTACAGTCCCTGTGTTGTCTCCCGAGACCAGACTTGGCATTGTCCACAATGGAGTTGGACAAGGCCAGACATTCCAAAAACAGTAGGTAGAACAGTTGCGTACACAAGTGAAGTCATTTGAAAGACAGGACTATGCTGATTAGTCAGAGGTTATATTATTTTTTACTACATTATTACTACCATTGACCCCGTTCATCTAGCTTTGGACCCTGATTCACCACATTATCATGCAGCAATTAAACTGCCAGTGGTGTAGCAGGGGAAAATATCGCACCTGACCTACTTTTACTGGAGAATCGGGATGCAGCAAACTTATGTCTTCTAAACGTGGATTTTACATGTGTCACCAAGGCCATCCAGCTGTGGACTCGAACCCATGGCCTCATGGCAACATCAGATAGGGAGTCAACTTGCGGTCCAATTAACTGCATAACCCAGTCTTCCAGTGCACAGACTGGCACGTCTGGAGAGAGGTTTACTAACAGACAACTAACTGGCATCTGATGCAGCTTTGTAAAACTGATCCCATATCAGTGTGGTCATTTGTTTCCTGACTTTTGGGGGATTTGGGAAATCATTGGTAATTGCTAGAAATATCTGTAGAACAAATTTCAATGTGCTGATAGGATTTTCTTGGGATTATATTATGCTGAAATCTTTTTTTTTTTCTTTTTTAAATTTGAAGTAGACATGATTATTTTTATCGGTAGCCTATCTTCTTGATTATATTCTTAGAGCTTGTTGCGCCATAATGAACAAAACTGATGTCTCTTCTTGTGCATTTTAAGAATGAATTTTGAATTTCATTCAAAGCTATACTTATTCATAGCCTCCAAGCTTTGAACCTCATTCCTCACCATGACTCGGCTAAATTGCTCAGGTATTTCAAAACAGACCTTTGTTTCGAAATCAGGTCACAGGTAAGGCAAAACACAGATCACCTGTGACAGCCTGAATCAAATGGTTTCCCTTCACTTAAGTTAACATTTGCGAATAAACTACTGTAAGCCCACAACATTAACCATGTTCTTTGCGTTTTGTAAAATAATTTGATTTTACAACCTTTATGCGGTCTTGTTTGCTTCCCCTCCCCTCCCTGCAGAGGAACTGGATTGTGTGGTCGCAGGCTTCTGGCAGAAGTCCAGAAACTCAAATTCACTTTTACCCTGGATAGCCTACGCCCTGGCTAACTGAACTCTAGTAGCGTAGACAAGTCGAGAAGAAAAGAAGCACGATATTAGTGCGCCTGTTCGATCCCGGACAGGTAGGGATTGATTTATTCGCCTTTGTGCGCCTTCGCGGTCTTTTGCCATGTCTTTTCTTTGCGGAAGTTAATTGTATTTGTCTGGAAAAACTGGTTACTGTCATTGCTGTTGCACCAACTCAGAATTACAACAGAGTAGTTAGCAATGTCCAAGTTTACCTCAAGGATAAATGATAGATATTTAGGCCCAAATACTGTAGGCCTGCTTTATTTAGACAAACAAACACAATTTTAGACATCTATTAGCCTAACATTCAGCTCAGAAAAGAAACTGCCTATTAGGATTATGAAATTCTAGTTTGTAGTCTAACCACCCAATTCCACCACGCATGTGTGTATGGAAGCAAGAGTGTGTAGTACACACACTGTGTACTAAGTAGAGTAAGTAGAAGTGAACAGTAAAAAGTGATCAGGTAACTTACCACCTTGTGAAAAACTGCATTATTGTTTCTAACATGAAGCACAAAAGTGGAGCCACAACAGCAAAATAATGAATTGTACAAAAACTATAAATAATTGAATGCCTAATGATCAAATAATAGATATGGGCAGAATATATTCAGATCTAAACTTTTGTACATAAGGGGCTTGTCTAAATGTAGACATCCAATCTAGGCAAGAGGCATGTAATGTAATAACCATGTAATATCCTGTACAGTAATCATACTGTATGCTGTGATGTTCTATTTGGCTATTATTTGCATTACCCCACAGGAAAATGGCCAACCTGATTGACAGTGAGGTGTTGCAAGCGTTCATCACCTATGCCACAATTGTTTTGCTGAAAATGCTGTTGATGGCCCCAATGACTGCATATTTTCGCATTACAAGAAAGGTGCAGAAAATTATATTTTGGGATAGCCCATCATCTTTTGCAAATGTATAGCCTTGATTGATAGACTTGCTCTTTATGTGTCATGTGTATTATTATGATGACTTGCTGCCTTTGTCTTGTCCTTTTATTGTGTTTGATATAGTTCATATTTGCAAGTTTGGTGATCCAAAATGGGCACTTTTTCACTTGTGATAATAATGTATCATCTAATAATGCAATTAAGTGCCAAAATATGCTGTCTTGAATATTACAAATTTGAATCTTGAATGTACTGTTTATGGCCTGTAGGCCTCAAAGAACTGAGTCTATGCAATTGTTTGAGGAAAAGATTCTGTTGGAGGTTCTGTTTCATGTCTCTGACAGCAAAGAGGGAGGGGGGTGTTTATGTTTGTGTAAGTGCAGACAAACACACATACATCGCCCATATGGGGGTATTTCAAGTACCATGAATGGTTAAGGCAAACCAGGGTAAATTAAGGCAGAATAAGGGAAGCCCAGTGGTAAGCCTGATAACAGAAGAGCCTGGAGTCATTATTCTCTGAACTAAACTAAACAAGCAGGCTACTCGATAAGATGTTTAACCACTCACGCTTAACTGTTTATCACTGTTTATCACTGTTTATCACTCGACCACTTACTTGGAATACCCTCGTGGTCTGAAGGTACCGAAAGTATACATTTACTGTGATCTCACCAAGTCATCTTCATATGGTCTCCTTTCTGACCGCAAACACCACAGATGTACAAATGTTGAATTAAACACTCAAGTGTTACGAAAATGATTAAAATGTTAGATTAGAATGTTGCATGTGTTCAGATGCACTGTATGAACAAAGACTTAATGACCTATATTTTGGAGAGAAAATTCAGGTCAAATTTGACTGGAGAACAAAAGGGCTAGAACCCCACATATGAATAAGCTGTTGTTCATATTTCATATAGGCTGTGAGGTTGAGCAGTTTAGCCTAGTTTTGGAATTTTTCACTTTTCTTGTTCACAATGTGTAAGGCCTTTGCCAACCCGGAGGATGCGGGTGTCCATGGCAAGACCCCTGAGGACAAGAAGAAGATGCTCAGAACGGACTCTGACGTGGAGAGAGTACGCAGGTAACTAGAGCACTCACACAAACAGTGGATGGCTTGATAGGTTTTGACCACCCATGACAAATAAATACTCTTAATCAGGTTTGAAATTTCAACAGAATTGTTCCTTACATGTGATAATTGTTCTCTGGGCTATTAATTTCATGACCTTTCCAGTATGGTGAAATGTGTGAGAGACCCTGTTGTGCTAGCCACTGACACTGTTCCATCTCCAGATGCCACCTGAATGACCTGGAGAACATCATTCCGTTTGTCTTAATCGGGCTTCTCTACGCTCTGACTGGGCCAGACCTCACCACCGCACGTCTGCACTTCCGGGTCTTCGCGGGCTCCCGGTTCATCCATACTGTGGCCTATGTGCTCTCCCTCCCTCAGCCAAGCCGAGGACTCTCCTGGATGGTGGGCATGCTCACCACCTTATCCATGGCCTATAGTGTTCTCAGCACTGTGTTCTTGCTCTAAGGACCACTGCTGTCTTACAGGGCGGGCTTTTGGACGATTTGTTTTTCCTCGTACAGTTTGCAGAACTTTCCTGTCATATAAGGCCTGTGCTTTTATTTTATGTGTCCACCTCTGCACTGAACAAAACATTGTTTATAGCTTTTGTATCAGGCATCATCACGTTGTTCCCTGAAGGAAGGCTCATGATTACATATAAAGTAAATGTGTATTTAAAATATTTTCAGCAATGAGAAAGCCTACTGAAAGTATTTTTGATGCTAGCATATTAAATTTTATGCCCTGATGATGTGATCACTTACTGTGACTCAGCACAATGGGCCTGCCAGTTGCCCATCTGTGGCCTGTCTGTGACAATAAATGGCCACTGTGTCTTTCCACTAATACCCCTGTACATTTGGTGTAACCAAGACATGGACATGCACATATTTCTCAAATAAAATATCTTATCTTGAGTTTCTCTTCATATCATTGTAATTCACAAAATGTCAGCTAATTCTGTTTTCGACAGAGACCCTGCCTTTATCTTTGTTTAACAGACAAGACAACTAACACCGCATGAAGGCGCTGCGCACCGACAACATTTGCATTACAGAGGGGAGTGTCTGTTCTAACTCCATGCCGAGGGCACACTTTCTTGTGTGTCTAGTCTTCCCCATTGCATAACGTGGCGTTTTTCCAAAGCTCCAAAAGTCCTAAAGATTGCGACGCCTTCCACCGCCGTACTTTGAAACTTTACCCGCTTTCAACCAGGTGGAGAGGCTCGTTTCAAAGGTGGGAAAAGAATGGTTGGTGCATATGGATAATTTTAGACTGTACAGAACATAGCCTACTGTACGTAAATTATTTAAAGGTGGTAAATGTTAGGTAGTTGTGAAATGTTTTACATGCATTTGTTAAATGATTGACTTATACTGATGCATTGTGTCTGTCTGAAATTTTCTGTGCTAACAGCCGTTGCAAATTATGCCCACATTCTTAAACGTCAGCGACTGTTTCATGTAATTGCAAATTTTGCTTACGTTGCCTTTATAAAGCCAATATAGACCGCTCGGTAGAGGAGTACCCTTAGACTTAAAAAAGTTCTCGAAAGTTTTTTTTTTTTGACAATGACTAATTCTGTATTTGTGAAAAAATGCAAAAGAAGGGCCAAACCACACTGTGGTTTAATTTATTAGGGCACATTTCCATGGCGTCATACCCAAGTACATCTTGTGCAGATTTCGTTGGTTAAGACGTTTTTTTTGCAGGAGTGTTAAGTGTGAAGAAAACCACGTTTTTGCTTATTTGTCTCAAACATTTGTTCAATTTGATTGTCTATCTCTAGCTTTAAGTATGGCTGAAGTTGTGCACATGATAGACAGTGAGGTATTCTTGGCCTTCTCCACATATGCCACCATTGTCATTCTGAAGATGATGCTCATGTCCCCATTAACTACTTATTTTCGCTTAACAAGAAAGGTAAGAATACATTCATCTGATGGTTCTAACTTCTTCGGCAATTATGACTTTGGTATAAACTGAAACAAACTAGAAACCGAAATTGTAAGCTACATGTACTGTATGTAGGCCTAACTGGACATCAACGTGCATGCATACACAACAAGCAGGCTAAATTAAATCTGCCACTCGTCACTGTACAGGCTTACGCTAATATGGAGGACACTGTATTTGAACTGTCAAATGAGGATAAGAAGAAAATGGTCAAGGTGGACCCTGATGTGGAACGGGTTAGAAGGTATGACATCCTTTCCATTTTTCACCATATTAAAAATGAAATTTAGCACATAAGAATAAGTGTGTCATTTATGTTTTAAAGCTCTATTAGACTTTTGTATAAACGATGTTAAAGTTTGACAGGCTGTATGAACTGTCCCCCTGCACAATGAAAGCCAACTGTAGGGATGAGATAAGCTCTGTAAACCCCCCCCCCCCCCCCTGCGTTCTCTCCCCTCAGATGCCATCTGAATGACATGGAGAATGTCATTCCCTTCCTAGTGGTTGGCCTTCTCTACGCCCTCACCGGGCCCCAGCTCAGTTCGGCACTGTTGCACTTCCGGGTGTTTGTTGCGTCCCGCTGCTGTCACACGGTGGCCTACCTTCTTCCACTGCCCCAGCCCAGCAGAGCCCTCTTCTTCATTGTGGGTCTGCTCACCACCTTCTCCATGGCCTACAGGATTCTCACCACTGCGCTCTACCTGTAGGGGAGGCCGCAGATACGCATCATCGTCTCACTTCACACCATGACACAGCAGCTTTCAAACATCACATGGGATATTTACATCTACATGCTTCTCGTCTGATATGAACGACCACTGGAATGTGACAGTCAAATATTTTGATAGGAGAGTATCATTATGTAGTGTGAGGGGAGCCTGTATTTGGTTCATCTATTTTACACCTTTCCCAACTGTCATTTTAATTCCGTTTGTTTCTATTTCATTTTCTTCCATTTCATTTCATTTCATCTAATCTTTGTCGTCTTTGTCAGTCATCAGCCATTTTTCCATCCGTTGATTTTGGGACAAATTGACTTAGTCTAGGCGATCAGGTAATTGGAGTGAACTGCACTAGTAATAATACACCACACCTTTTATGCTTCTGTCTTTGCATACATGCTCTAAAGTAAATACAAATAAAAGAGTCTCCAGTCCACACTGCTGTGTGCCTTTGCTTCCCAGTGTGCTGATCAACAGTTCTCAGGAATGAGTGAATGCATGACATCATCCATTGGCCAGCAGGGGGAGCCATTTCAAAACTCAAATTGAGCTGGACATGCATAGAAGGATGTAGCACACATCCCAGGAAGAGAGCTGCCCTAGAAACTGTCATTTGAGTGGAAATACATAATGTCTGCCTTATCACCTCCCAATAATCCAGAAAAATCAAACCCACTTTTTTCAACCCAACCAGCAATTGTGTTTTCTGTCTCTGTTCAAAATGTTTTAACATTTATTTTGATTTTATTAACATTTTCAGCTCTGAAAGAGTAGGGATGCTGACATCATAGTATCATCTATCATCATATCCTGATGACTCTATATATCAAATATGTCACTTGTGCTCAGATAATTGGTATTTTGGTATTGTAAAGCAATCAGCTCAGTACATTTTTACTGCAGGACAGGTATTAGAACCATTGGTATTCGACTTACTCCAACCTACCTTCATCCTCAGTGGAATGTTCCTGCTCACCTCTGACTCCAGCGAGGGCAGACAGCATGTAGGCAACTGTATCTAGTGTGAGGCTTATCACTTAACTGTCTCCATTCATCTGCATTAGAGGCCTGTAATTAATCTGCACAGCTCGCCAGGGGTACGGTAGGCAACACAATAATCTGCCCGCAGACGAGTGAGTTCAATTTCACTTGTTCTTGACTCTCATTCCCTTCCCTTGTGTGAGGAGTGTTATCATCGTCTGAGGCCTGTTCCTGGTGTAGCATTAGCACTAGCGCTAGTCTGCTTCACTGGGGCTCTCATTAGTGCCCTTTGTTAGACATCATCATCACTCTAAATTTCACCATCATCACTCGCGCTGCCCCACAGCGGCCAGCAGAACATCAAGATCATGTAGAACTAAGGCTGGAGGTGGAGAGGGCTTAGTTATTCTCCCATTGCCGAGTGTGTGTGTGTGTGTGTGTGTGTGTGTGTGTGTTTTCACCCTTATTTGGTTTCTGGGGTCAGTCCTCCTATTTCCCAGTCAAGCAGAGCATTTTAGGGGCGTTTTACAGCCCCTGTAGATGGGTCTCTCCACCTAAAGCCCTCTACGCCATGATCAATAACCCCAGATCCTCCCACCAGACCGGACGCTAAAGGTGGGTGGGACGTCCACAGGGCGTGGGGGTCCAGACTTGTCCGTGAGAGCAGCTTGACTCGTTCCACAGGAGAGACTTAGAGGCTCTGGAGATTAGAAATAAATCGTATTAACATTTCAACGAATGTAAGAGAGTGTAACTGGAGACTGAGGCAGAGGCCCAGGCTCTGTCATTGTACATTTGTGTCTTTGGTCTGGATGTAAATTTTGTCACATCTGCCCACTGTCTTACTGTGATCCTCATTAACTGTACAGGGGCTTAATTAGGCAGAACTTCAAAGTCACACACCCAAGCGGCACTGAACTCCAGTGGAGATTTATATCATACAATGGCTCCCTGGGCCCTGAAATATTAATGAACGGTTAGCCATATACTGACTGTCAGCGCCCTCGGAAAGTGATCAATCAGTCAGAGCCACACAGCGCAGGTATTGGGCTAACGCTCCAATCGGAGACTGATACATGAGTGGTCTAGTCATTATGGTGTGTGTGTGTGTGTGTGTGTGCGCGCTAGCTATCCTGTTGTTGGCTGTTTACTGTAATAGTATGCACTGTAGGTGGTCAACTCCAGCCTGGGGCTGTGATGTGACAATTTGCTAATATGTTGGAGCATTCCAGGACAAGGCCAGAGGCTCCATCCACCCCCACTGAGGGGAGCATTATGGGGACTCTGAAACAACAGTGTAGTCCACACACACACACACACACACACACACACATACACACACACACTTTTCCAGCAGAGGTGGGTTTAGAGAAAGATGTCTTCACTCACTGAGAGAATCACTCCACAACATGTAATCCTACGAATGGAGCCCAATGTAGGCTAACTCATATCGAGTGTTCAATTCACAACAGCTGACTTTGCCATTGCCAGGGATCCCTGTGTGTGGGCATGTGTGTGGTGGGTTACTGTCTGCTGCCTGGTCCTCTAGCTATCCCCATCAGCAGTGTGTGCCTGTGGCCAGGCCAGGCCTGTGTTCCCTTCCCATGGTGCTTGTTCATGGAGGGGCATGTGGCCCCCAAACAGACCTCTGGACTGAGTGACCTCTCATACACTTAAATTTGAAGGAGGGAGAGCATATGGTTGGGGTCAGCAGATTGCTTATGCTGATCCCGATGATTGGAATGCAGGTGATTACCATAAGCAATTTAAATGCTATTGATTTAGCTCCTGGGTGCTGTAATTGAACACCCAGACCAAGCCTCCCCGGCTCACCCAAGCTCTCTGTTATTCGCTTTCTGTCTCTCTCATTTGCTTTGCTCTCCAACTCGCTTTCCCTCTTTTCCTCTGTCCATGTCGTTCCCTCCTTTCTCTCACCCTCTTGCTCTCTCTCTCTCTTTTTCTCTCTCCTTCTCTCTGCCAAGCCAGGTTGTGTTTTCTAGCCCAGGAGTGGACCGTGAGGCAGGGGCAGGCAGGCCTAGAAGGCCAATCAATAGGCAGTTTGTCACGGTAACAATGGAACTGTTCAATTAACAGGCCGCTCTGGTTAATTTAGCAGCTTAGTGCTGCTGCTTCTCCAAATGATATGCAGACTTTGCAGGAGTAGCTGAGGGACCTTTCTTCCAATTTCGTAGTGAATGTCTTCTGTGTATCTCATCTAGACAGGAATAATAGGGGCCAATGTTACTTCCCTTCAGATAACAGCCAATGCACAATAACCCTAAGCTAATCGACTTCTTTTAAATCAAATACTTAATTTTGTTGGTAATTATAATTCAGCATTTAGATAACAAGGAAAGCAGCTGTATTGATTAACAAGACAAAGGAGAGCTAATGACAAAACTTTCTGTAAAAGCACGCTCATAAATATATATGTTCAACAGTCCTCTGCTCAATTATTCAAGAATAAATTTAGTGCTGGGATCAATTAATAAAAAGAGAAAACTCCACCTGGAAGACGCACTTACACATTTTCCATTTTTCATCGACCTCCCCCATTCCTCTGGAGAGTGCACAATTTCTTGTTTTAATATTTTAGCGCCCCAAGTTAAGCTTCAGTGTTCTCTCCAGGTAATGCACTAGATCATCTTGACATTTCAAAGTACTGAAACCTTTGGAATAAAGTGTTTTTTATTCCAATCTATTAGCATAATTTATGCTTGTCAGAATAGCTACCTATATAGCGGACGGGTGGGGTGGGGGACGGGACCCGTCATATTTCATCTGCTGCGTCCGCCATGCCTGTGTCTCTCACTGAGGCGTATGTTAAATACTGTATACAAGGAGAAACAAAATGGTGGAATGACTGCCAAGAGGATGCACTGCTTGATATTACTCAGAATATTTCAACTGTCATCTTAGATCCCCTCCAAAAATGTATTTTCTGGGGTACAGATGGTGGCTGTTGTTGAAGCCATGAAGTGATGGTAGGCACATGTGCGTAATCTACTGTTTTCACCCTAAAAAAAAAACAAACAAAAAAAATAGTATTTGACATGAGGAAAACAATGACAAGAAAATCAAATGTTATACTGCATCTGATTTTAGTCCACATGTGAAACTGACCTACAACCAAAAGGCAATATAATCCATTGCAGTGTGCTATTGTGATTAAACCAATGCTAATTATTTCTTATCCATATTGAGGTCTAGACATCTTACACACTTTCTAAGGTACAGTGGTACTGGAGCACAGAGCAGCACTGGCTTGTGGAAGGAACACACACACACACACACACACACACACACACACACACACACACACACACACACACACACACACACACAC
>JASCQY010000053.1:1769982-1781703 GCA_030264315.1 Sardinella tawilis | reverse complement strand
ATCGATATCGGGATACTAACTCTGGTATTACTTGGTATCGTATCGAATTGAAAATAAGTGGTATCGCCCATCCCTACCGAGCGGCTTCTGTGCAGCAGCACGCCGCAGCTCCCGCGCTGTCCACTTGAAATAGAAAAGAGTTCTATTTCTCCATGCATACCACACACGGTGCGGTGCGGTCCCCATAGACTTTAAAGGAGAGCGTTTCTAGTGTGAATACATAGATGCACATGCACTGTGAACGGACAGTAACAGACACGGGCTGCGAATGATACTGTCCTTCCTGAAGCTCTCCACTGCCAAGAGAGCTCCGTCAGCAGGAGCCAGCAGACACTTGATGTTGAACAATCATCTGTTGGCCTGCATAGTCTTGTCGTGGTCTGCAGGAAAGAGAAATAGATAATACTGTTTGTCTTCTTGTTGCTTGATTTTTAATTGTATTGGTGGTGATTTACACAATCACAGTTTACACAAGATATTTTTCAGGAGACTATTATTGAGAGATAATACTTTGTTGACTGCATGGTTGTCTTATGCTGATCTCCGCATATTGTTGTATTTGATATATGATACCATAAGGCTGCAGAAGGGCCCAAAGCAGACTCCTCATTGGCGGTGTGTATGCAGTGCAGACAGGTTTTTATTTAGAATGCATGTTAATAGATTAGACTAGTATTTTCACATGTAATTTAATCCATGTTATAAATCAGTGTTGTAGCCATCAAACCATATATTAAACGCAAAAAAAAAACATATTTATTGTAACATGTGAGTGTGTGTAACCAGATAGTTGAGCACCCAGTGTCAGATTGGGGTTAAGCGAAATTAATCTTGTATTAAATTATTGATTGGAGTGGATTTTAACAGCTGGTTGCTGCAAACCCCACAAAGCAGGTGTGCTCCTTGGCAGCCTGAGCTGCATCAACATGTTTCATTGGTCTACTGGGCATAGCAGTGTCACACATTTGCACCAGAGCTATTGCAATGAACAGGAGAGATTGAGATTGAACATTGCTGCTAATAGAACCTATAACCTTCATTGTGTGTGTGTGTGTGTGTGTATGTGTGCGTGCGTGCGTGCATGCGTGTGTGTGCATGTGTGTGTATTTATTTATCTGTTAAGGAGAGAGAAAGCATGGTTGCGTTATGTGTGTATGCTTCAGCAGGTATACTCACATAGACACTCATAGACACTCCTGCCTACCACACAAAACTCTTCCAAAACAAAACAAAACAAAACACATTATTTTTTTTGAATAATGATGTACAGTATCCTTGCTGTAAACAAAGTCTAAGCCAACACCACTCCTACAGCTACTGTTTTTCATTTTTCGCCTGAAGGAAAATCTATAACACAGGCATGTGCTAATTAACAACAAATCATTTAAACCTGTCAGAAGAAAATGCATAGATAGTAATGATTCAAATACTTTTTACATGAAATATACACTCACTTCTCTTGAAGGTCTTACCCCATTCTCTGTGTAATTTCAAAACAGTTTTGAGGCATAACATTGTATAATCTGTCTCTATCTGTTAGCATATTGCTCCGAGATGACAACCCTAACCAATAAACATAGATGGGCAGATGAAAGTCAAGTACGTCTACTCACCTACAGTAACATCTCCAAATAATATTAGCTGCTAGTGCTACTGCTACTGTGACTGCTGGCTATATTGCCTGGTCAGTGAACACTGCAAATGAAGGCGTATGAGGAGAAAGCCTGGGCCTGGGTTTGGCCCACCGGTGATGGAGGCTGATGGAGTATGGAGTTTGCACCTGGTCTGAAATAAAGTTGCTTTAGGAGCCAAAGAGCCAAACATCACAGATTGCAGAAGCACTGAGCTAGAGGTTATGGCAGCGCCTAAAAAGCCCAAACAGAGATTTATTTGGTCTCCAAGTAGTGAGCTTTCTCTCACCCTGTGGCGCTCACGAATCAATAATTGAACAGACCGAGGATAATAGCTTCTACACACACTGTGCTGTTTTGGAGCATGGCAGAACACCAGAGAAACTCATTTGGAGGTGAAAAAAACCCCTCTGCTTGAATTGTGAAGGGCCTCGTCCTTTTAAGGGTTCGACACGAGTGCACACCCATTTCTATATGGGGTGCCTTGCATGTCTACATGCTCACACTTCTCAAGCATCTACTTGTTTCTCTTCTTCACACCTCACGCCTCTCCTGTCACTGAAGGGTGTGAGTGATCTTTGGAGTCTGATGCACTGCCTCATAACACGATTCACACAGGGCGCTAGCCACGTCGGCTAGGCACCCCACTCACCCCCGTCCGTCCGTCTGTGTGTGTGTGTGCAGACTGCTCGTGGTCAGACGCACGGCGGACCTATTGTTCTCTTCAACTGTTTTACATTCTCTTACGACAGTCACAACAACCTACAAAATGTACTGTTAGATCACACAGAATATAAGATGAACAAAACTAAAATAAAGGAAAAGAATCCAACAAATTTAAGCAGGAACCTAAAGCTGCTGAGACTGATCCAGTTTATTTCTAAAAATATGAGACATTCAGCAAAATGCAATTTTAGTTAGGTCAGTTAGTGGTTAGTAATTGGTTGGTTAAAGGTTGGTTAAAATTTGAATCTAAAAAAAAATGTCTCATTCTTTTGAGGCCTTTTTAATACCAGACTATGATGTGATAATGCAAGCATACTAGTGTCTCCTTTGCCATTTATACCACTGGATGTGCATCTGGGCTAAATGTACTATTTACAGTAAAAGAAATGGATGCATCCTTATGTGGTATATCCTAATTGTTGTGGGATATACTTATTGTGTACAGACTATATGCTGCCTCTCTATAAAATCACTCAATACTGAAAAAGCTTTTCCAAACAGCTTCAACACCCACAATCATAACATCTAAGTGTCAATCTAAACCTCAATAGGCATCTTGTAAAATCCTTGAATCCTTTGGTAGAAATGTGTCAATCAAGTCTAAGCAAAAGTGTGAGTACAGTTGGGCATTGGTGTGTGGTTTCAT
This sequence comes from Sardinella tawilis, assembly GCA_030264315.1. Taxonomy (NCBI): domain Eukaryota; kingdom Metazoa; phylum Chordata; class Actinopteri; order Clupeiformes; family Clupeidae; genus Sardinella; species Sardinella tawilis. The sequence goes on along the minus strand of JASCQY010000053.1, from coordinate 1,778,700 downwards.
TCTACAGTGAGAAATGAAGACCTATGCGCCACAAAAAACAGCCTTGATGAGGTCTAAAGCCGCTTCAAAAGGGAGGAGAGAGAGAGAGGGAAGGGAGAAAGAGAGCGAGAGAAAAGGGAGAGAGGAGAGGGGTGATGTCAGTGGAAAAGAATCCAGGGAGAGAGAAGGCCTCGTTATATTCCGCGCACTTCCTTACTCCGTACCAACCTTGGCTGAGGAGTTGGGGGAGCAGGGCTACAGATTAATTTTTGACGACGCGATCGATCGGAGAGATTTCCCCCCCTCCTCTCCCTTCCCATTGCCATGACACAGACACTTCTAATTTGCGGCTTATCTGGTACTTATTGAGTTTTGAGCATTGTTAAATCATACCTTTCAGCACTTTCATTTTACCCCATGCCATCCTGACATTCCGCCCTGCGTACACAAGTATTTTACATTTCAGCCTTCCTCCCTCCCAATAAAAAAACGCAAGAGAGAGAGCCCCACACACCGGGTGATGAGAATCCCTCTCTCCATAATATGGTTTCTACCTCCCTCGCTACCTCTCTTTCATGGCTTAGTTGCTCCTATGAAATGCTGATGTGGATTATATCTCTTTCTCCCTCCACCCCTCCTTCCCTCCCCCAGGTCTTTCTTCTCCCTCTCTTCCCCGTGGCAATAGATCAGATTTCCTCCAGGGAAATCATTACTTGGCATCATTACCATTCCCAACACTTTTATCTAGCTCTGCTTGTTTCCGCCCCTCATCACTTGATTAAGTTTAGGGAGGAGTACAGGGCAGAAAAAAACTTAAATGCTGACCCCAATAAATGGGTCTTGTGGGACTGGCTTCGATTAGACACCCTTAGGGTACGGCTGGCTACGTGTACTGTAGTAGTCCGACCGGCCCGACTGCGGCTCTCGTCTCTGGTAGAAGCGCACACACACACACAATGCCTCCTCTGACGACAACAAAAAAAGCTTTTGTTGGAGTAGGTGAGGGCATATAGCACGGCAGATGTTCTTGTTCAGCCTGCTTTATTAGCAATGGAAATAAATGCTGTGGATTGCTGACGACGCACAAGTCTCTCATCCCAAATACCCCTGTGTAACATAAGGCAAAGCAAACTTTATGAAAAAATGGGGAAACTAACACACACACACTCACACGCAAAACCCCTTAAAGAGGGAGAAATTAGAACACTGATTGTATGAAGTAAAAACACCAGCTTTTTGCACCCTGGTGGGGTCAGCAAAGACTAATACTGTAGTGTAGGACTGGACTCTACAGGCCATGTCAGAAGCAGTTATCTAAGCTGCAGGCCTTTTTCCTTCGGAAACAAAGAGAAAGGAGCAAATAGCTGGTCTCTCAAGTCTTATTAGGATGTTTGAATTACAATAATGATGGACAATAAATAATGAACGTCTGCCAGTCTGCATTAGATGTGTTGAAACAAGGCTTCAGGCCCTGTCTGGTTATCCTGTTTGCAGGGAGCTGTTTGTGCTGCAGTTCTGAGTGACAAAAGATACCCGTTTTTCGAGCCTTCTCTGCTTTCCTCTTTGCAGCCCACGTACCTGACCTGCAGTTGTTTGGGCCTGCAAACGCACAGTGTGTGGGCGTGCTTTTTCAGCCCTAACGAAGGGTGGGAGGTCACCGAGCCTAGGCGGGAGAACAGACGTCTTTCATAAGCATTGCTAACATAAACATATCTGACCAAAAGACAAAACAAACGAATAAACAAACATTCAGAGGAGACACAACAAATGGAATATTGAGTTTGCTGTCTTCAGGTGTGAACCGAGATAGAGTCCTTGTGGAATGCTCACATTGTGTGGCCTCGGTGGAACAGGAGAAAAGAGTGCTTCAAATGAAAACTTTTGACGGCTGCTGCCTCTTCATCTCCCAGAAAGTACTTTTTCTGGAAAATAACCAGCAAAAGCTGGTTCTGCTTGCCGACCGACTTTGCGGAATAACAGCACTGAGCACAGTGTGATCATCTACTAAACTGACAAACAAAACCATGGCAGGGGTTCAGGAGGACACTAACGCTTGACGCCATGGCACTGGACCACATCGCCCAAACACACAAAGAGGTGTCTGTCTTTGATGCGGGCCATAGCCCAGGCCCAGGTCTTGTTTTTTATTTATTTATTTATTTATTTCTTGAGTGCTAGTGCGCTCCTGCTGCTACTATGTGGGAACCTCGTCAGGTATTATGGATGTCAGAGGCGTGACGGCCAGATCTAATTACCAGGCTTCACTGCACTGTCCAGATCCCCATGTCAAAATGAATGGTGTGGATTGGCAGGGTCCGCTGGTCCTGGGTCTCTGGTGTGCCCATTAGGAAGCACACTCAACAGCCTGATTAGTTCTACAGCCGCACGTCCGTCTGATGGAGGAGAAGCTCCAGGTTCACCTCCAGTTGTTATGTAGTGAAGGCGATGCTTACTAGTTAGGGCTCAAATGGCTAGGGTTACCGCAAGGTCAGTGCTATGGTGTCAATAAGCTGTGTGTGTGTGTGTGTGTGTGTGTGCAAAGCCAGAAAACCAAGTGTTTCGAAGACTATACTGTTGTTGAGAAGTAGAAATGCTGCTTTAAATTTTTTAAAAATATCCTTGAGCATATTGGTCAGCTCTTCTGCATTCCACTCTTTCTTTGTTAATAATGACCCTTTGGAAAAGAACTCCTAATGGCTCAGAGAGCTAAGTTTGTGATTACTCAGACATGCTGGGTTACTGTAGTCTGAGAGTGGAGGAGTCACGCTCGCAGGTTACAGCCCATCCGCCGAGGCTCATCATCAGGACGAGTTTACAGCCAGGGGTTGCTGCTGCATGGCTGTTTTATTGTTCGCTGCTGTGATAATGAGCCCATCACCCAACCGTTGCATGGAAGGCGCAGCCCGGCGCCTAAACCCACACGGGGAAGGAGAGAGAGAGACAGAGAGAGAGGGAGAGAGAGAGAGAGGGCTGGCTGGCTGACTGGATGCTGTGACGAGTCGGTGTCCTCCTCCCAGCACAAACAATGCCATCGTTTAGCACTGACAACCTTTATTCGTCTCTGATCACACATCTGCCCTATTTGATTTCTCACCTCATCCTCTTTAAGGGCTCCAGTGCTGTGGCACTCTGTCTCTCCTTCCCTCTCGAGCATGTCGCTCAGCTAAATAAGTCGTCTAAGGCACCGTATGATTTTCTGCTAGATGAGCTCAGTCGAGGCGGTAACTGGAGAAAATTGCCTTGAATCACCTAATGTCTCTTTTTCGCAAGGTTTCATGAAGGTCGTTGGTGAGAATAATGTTCTCTGCTCTCCACTGCAGATGACAATCATGGTTCTAATTTACCACCGAATGGTTTGTGTGTGAGGAAACAAAGTAGCCTACAGTAAACACCATTGCAATGGTACTGACTGTGAAAACCAGACAGGACAAAGGTATTCCCTGACTTCCACTGCTAAAACAACAAGTTAGATAGTCGACGAATTGGTGAATAGTCTAAGATGACCATAGTGTTAAAAGAACAGTATGTCATCCAAGTAGGTGCCAGCCAAATACCACCACATGGGTAATAATATTATGCCCCAATTGTTTTCACTGAATTTCATGATACAGTTGATGCCAGCCCTTCCATGGGAAAAGATATAGCAACGTGCTGCTATATTTATCAACGATTTTGGTTTGTGTAACCAAGGTCATCTGCGCTAGTCCACCCCTGCACAGTCCTGAGCTCGAACCCACAACCTCACAAGAACACAGTAAGTACAGACCGGGAGGCAAACACAGTCAACCAACAAGGGGCCTTCTTGAAGTATCAGGAGGGAAGCCTTACTAATGTTCGACTCGCGCAGCTAGCCTAGCTGGCATTTGTGTGCTAATGGCGGCAGGAATGCCAGCCAGGGCAGGGCAGTGATGCTGAGGGTGTTGTCCACAGATGCTGTGGTATGCACAGGCAAAGCAGCCCTCAGCACAGGCCTCACTGCTGCTGCTGCATGGAGGCCCCCAGCCCATGTGGTAGAGCTTAGGGCTCCACATCAAAAGCAGCACTTCAGAGGAACATGGCCGCACTATCTCTCCTCAATCCCATCTCACAGACTCATTTGCCGTGGACTATGTTAAGCAGAGCACATTACTGATAATGGCAGACAGATTTCTGAGATTTCTCTGGGCTGATACTGCATTGTCCAGCATTCCTTGAATAACATAGCTGTATGGTGACTGAGCTTCACTGCACATACAACAGATAGTTTTCATCCTATATTTGTGGATACTGCAGAAGAAGCTGTAAAGGTGAAGGGCAGGGAAAAGACCTGTTGATAGGACATAGATGATGACCGATTAGCTATTGTTCTATGCAGTTGGCGAGTAATCTTGTAGCTTTCAAAACAGTATTATTTAAATATTTGAATGTTAATAATTTGTGATTTTTTATATATGTTCTTTTCAGAACACAACAGCCTGCAAGCCTGCACACATAATACAAAAGTGCCACACTGATAAGGCCTTCTGATGTCCATTACATTATTCTTAGCTTCTATCAAGTTTATTCGGGAACGCCATGTCCGAGTTTATTGGCTTCTCAAGTCGATAAAGCGAGGGTGAACTGACCGCTGTTCATCAGAGAAGGCTGCCTTATCTTCCAAGGGTGTTTTCCATTGGGTAACGCACACTAGAATCAGACCAACATAGACCTACGAAACTCTATTATCCTCGCCATAAAGGGCTAATGACCCAACAACGGGAATACCTTTGCCAGGGCACCCATCTCCTCGAAAGGGCTGAAGGATAAGGAGTCATTAAAGCAGCGTTATCTGGTCCAGATAGCATTGGCATGTCTGCGAAGATCATTATTTTCGCCCCTGGAGCCGTTTGCGAAACGAGGGAGACGGGCCTGCGCGCAACCCAGCACTAACTCCAGGGTCAGTAGCTGCGCAGGGATGAAGCCGCTAACGATACACGGGCTGGCAGTTAATGTTTTTTCTAAATGCTCCTAATGACTATTTTGTGGAAGAACTTGGGTGATTTTTTGTTGTTTTCTTTTTGTGCTTCGTCAGCTCGCAGTGGCTGAGGGGGACGTGGATGCACTGTTTCTTCTTTCCCCTCTTCTCTCTCTCTCTCCCTCGCATTCTCTCCTCCTTCCTTTCTCTTTGTGTCAAGGAGTGATACTTAACAAACGCCCTTGCGAGTTGCGAGCGCATCGCATTACAACAAAGGGCTTTTCATGAAGCACTGTTAACGGCATCGGATTCCCTTTGGATCATCCAATGGTTTCCTCAAACGAGAGATTGGTCTCGAAGAAACGGATGATAATGCTGAGCGAATTCAATGGTTACATTTTATATTGCCCAAGCTGAAAGACTGTGACATCTCTAGGACCTTATAATTAAGGATTGCAGCCTACAACTACAGCCTAAATAATTTGTCTTGTGTATGACAAATGTATTGTCTAAGCAGGGAGGTACTTATACATTATAACTTTCTACACGTAATCAAATAAAAATAAAAACCATTACAGCATGGTAATAGGCTACTACTCTCCTCTCATCAAATAGGCTACAGTTGGCTTCAGTATGTTAGTGCTTTCCAGCAATTAGAGGCAAAAAATTAGTCTTGCCAGCACTGCACCCGCTTAGATTATGTCGCTGGAAATAACAGAAACCTCTTACTCGTGTGGAAAGAAACTGATGGTCAGTTCAAAGACATATGATTCAATTAGGCACAATCTCAAACAATTACAGTGTAATGACATGATGTAGGCGACTAAGGCAGGACTTTCTTCCAATTTAGTTCCCGCTGAATTGGTTGCAGGGGCTTTGCTTCTGAAGCCATCCATTGAAAGTCTTAACAGCTTGAGTCTAATCAAAGTTATTTTTCTCCCTGTGTGTTTCAGGCTAAAGAAATTCAATTAGTTTAATTGGCCTGCTTATTGTGTGGTATAGTGTAATGTAAGCACTGCTGTTGTCAAACTTCACAGGATACTTTAAACTGCCTGGCTAATTAGAGGGAGAACTTTAATCTCGGCGCTTTTCTTCTGCACTGAGGAGGATTTTCAAACAGTTTCCCAGTATTCTTTCAAACTACAAACTGGTTCAGATCTTCACAGGGTCGCACCCTGATCTGAGAACTAATAAAACTAATAAAATCTGTATCTTGCTTTAGTGCAGACGGAAACTCTGAATCAATACCATATGCTAGCATAAAATATTATCTGTAATACTGCATTAAGACAACAGTCAACCAGTTAGTGCATGCTCATCTCTCTTGGACATCAGAATGTGACTATTTGCCATTTTATAATGTTGTTGGGCATTACAAATCTCAGTACAATAAAAGGCAGCAGAGAGTGTTTTCTAGAGGAGCAGAAATGACAACAAAATGGCAGACAACATGATTGCACTTACGATCAATCATATTGCAAGGACTGCACCATGGTCTGGTGGTTGGGGTAATGGACTGGTGAACAAAGGGGTTTCTGGTGGCTGGTTTGCATCTACTTTTCTGCCCTTGAGCAAGGCACTTAACCTAAATTGCTTCAGTAAACATAGTGCCATAGAAATGGATGACACTTCTTCCAAAACTGAGCAGCTTCCTCATTGACAACTGCTGGCACGGCCATGCCAAGAACCACATAGAACAAGGAATGCACACACCATTAACACAATAAAACTGTATTACATTTGTGCTTAAAATGATTACAATACAGTATGTACAAGCCTTGCTCTAAAATAACATCTCATGCTGAATGACACAGAAAAGAAATCATTATACAATAGCAAGCAAAAGGAATATTTTCTTTATGTACAACCATGATTTACAAATCAGTTCATATTCCTATCATTTCATCTGTTCTGTACCCTCAAGGTTGAAGCATTTCATAGTTGCTTGTCGTCACCTGTTTTCGCGGTCTGCTGTTGCCAAACGCGAGGCACAGTAGCCCGCTCTTTTGCAAGTATGCCAGCTGACTTGTGTCAACAACAAAATGGCATCCCACAGGAAAGGTGACCTCTCAAGCCGGGGGATTGAAGGTGACATTTACGCCTCCAGAACATGTGACCAGCTGTGTCTTAAGGCAGCCACACTGGCATTCTGCGTGGCCAATGTGGCGCGAGCGCCGTAAGAAACATCGACAAAGTAAGAGCAGAAAAGGTACGATACAACACTCATGTCAAAATGCGCGTCAGTCAGTGTGATTGATCAGTGATTGAATTCAAGTAGAAACACATTGGGAGTGAAGCCTTCATAGACTAAGTGATCACTGAAAGCATATGAAATAAATACACAGTACAAAAAAGAGCTCTCGACCCACACAAGCTCCTCTGGGCCCTCTCACCTCTGCCATCACCAACTGATTATGTATGGGCACATACACACACACACGCACGCACACACACACACACACACACACACACACACACATCTTTTGAATCAAGCTTTTAAGCGACCATTTGTTAACTTAAAGGCAGACATACAGGAGCTTAAACTGAGGCATGTTATTATCTGATCAGTCGGATGCGTGGGGGACGTATCCAGTACAGACAAGTCTGAGAGGAGAGTTAAATAGTGTGTGTCAGTGATGGCAGCAGGTTAGTAGCCATATAGCCATTTAAACCCATTCAACCTGAGATCTTATGTTGACCTGGCACCCTGCTAGCAAAAATGTATGTTTTTTTTTAGCCATTTACATTGATTGTTTTCTTTTTTTTTTGACTTGAGGGTCCTCAGTCCAGGAAAGAAATGGGGATTTTTCGCCGCTGCGGGAATATGGAGCAGAGAGTCTGCTGGTCTTCCGAGAGGGTCGGGGCTGACGGGGCTGGCTGTCTCCATAAGGCTTGTGTTGGTGGCAGGAGGGAGGCAGCATCTTCATGAAGGAGCAAAACGTTCACTAGCGACTGTCACGTTAGAAAGGCGCCGTCACCCTCCCTATGACAAAAGAAACCTTCAAAGTCTATGGCTATTCTGTACAGTGGAGTCCCTTGGAGAGGGGAGGGGAGGGGAGGGGAGGGGAGGAGGGGGGGGGGGGTGGCGCTGCTGGGTATGTACACGTGGAGATGGGGTTGCTGGAGAGGAATTTTAGTGCTTTTGGCATCTGATTGCAGGTGCTCCTTTCATTTGCTTTTCTCGTTCGCGTCCCGATTCAGCCCCCCACCGTCCTGTCCCTCTGGCGGTCGGCGGACGTCAGCGGACCTGGGGCGCGTAGCCCTCCTTCATCAGGCCCTCCTCGTAGTCGGTCTGGCATAGGATCATATTGTTCTTCAGGAAGAATTTGTCTCCCACACAAAACCTGGAGAAGAGAACGGAAAGAAGTGAAAAACAAGGCTTTTTACATAACATCAAAAACCACTGCCGCCCTTTCCACAAGTCACTGTTTGACCCCTCTCCTCCCAACAACTCCAGCAGCAGCTCGATTGTTTTTGAACGGTGTGACTGCCAAGGATGATGCTGCAGCAGCGGCGGTGGTAAGCTAATGTTGAGCCTCCTTTGTCCCATTAGAGTTGCAGTCGGCCCTGACCTAAAGAAGCGGTGTGTGTGTTCAACTGTATGTATACACTCCTATCTCCTGTGTGAATCACGAGAGCACGCTGCTTCTCTACACCTACAGCGGGTTCATAAATAAATTCCACACATACACCACAGTCCCAGAGTTTTTTTTTTTTTTTTTTACCCCAGAATGGGCCAAAGTCGCACTTGACCTTTTTGGAGTGAAGATTATGTCGGATGAGGAGAGATGGAGAGAGGGAGGGAG
>JASCQY010000053.1:1730975-1754983 GCA_030264315.1 Sardinella tawilis | reverse complement strand
TACATTCAATATTTTACTCATTAACAATATGCCACTACCTATAACTACTTTCAAACTGAAAAATTTTGAGATCTATGCATCAAATACGATGTTTCTTACCAGTACTTCAATGGAGAAGTGTGCTTGATTAAGCACACTTGCAATACCATTTCCTTCCTCTAGGGGCTGATACTGAGTTACTTCCTCCTAGCACACTCAAGCACACAAAATCGGTTTTTGTAGCATTTTGGGTCAAAAAAAATTTTGAGCTAAAAATTTGACTGGGCATTCCTCTGACCTTCTCGTCATTGAATTTACATTAATAATGGTGGGGACCAGACTTATGGTCCCCACAAAAATTTTGGTCCCCACACTGTGAGTGTGCTGTCAGGTGTTGGTTCCCACACTGATATAAAGACAAACACAGACACACACACACACACACACACACACACACACACACACGCACAATGACAAGCCCTCTTGTCAATCAAACCCAATTCTGCAATTCCGAGCCGGCCTCAGACGGCCTCAGACGGCCTCAGACATTGTGTGCTTTGCGCGGCGCTGATTGGGATTGTGCTCATTGTGAGGGCTCTTCCTTCCTGCTTTGCTCTGGGTCAGGCTGGAGTGAGGAGTCGGCGGGCGGCGGAGCGGGGAGCTGCCATTATCTATCCGCAGGCTCTCGACTGTCAGGAGGAGGCATCCTGTTTACAGCCCCGGGAGGTTGATTGGCACAGACGCCAGGATGGGAGAGCGTGCTGCGCGGTGCGGGGCCAGGCATTCTATTAGCCCGAGCCGCTCTGGAAATACAGTATGACTGCGAGTGCAGTAAGACTCCCGATGCATCTTGTTTCTTTCTGCCTATTGCTGAGTTCACGATTTATGCATTGGCAATTAAGGTGACAACACGACTCCCAAGTACATCACGTTACTGCTTCCTTTTGCCAATATAATGATTTAGTGATTCCTTTTGCCAATTAAGGTGGCCCCAATGCAAAAGCTTTGCCTGTTTTGGGATATACATACTTTTATACATCAAAAGCAACTGAGATCAACTTTGAAATTATCCTAATGTGATATGGTCATGAGGTACTGTATATGGACAGACAAAACAAACCTGCATTCCCACCAAGCTGTTTATACATCCCATAAACATGCCAGAAAACCCTCCAAAGCACATTTTCAACGATGCTCCAAGGAGCAATATATGCCAGGAACCATGCGTGCATTCCCAGCGCCAAATGGGTGGATCGGTGCGCATGCAAGAGTGTTTTTTTTTGCACGTCAATTACTGTACTGTAGGTAGTTCATACCATGGCAAAAGACCACTACGCAATACGGCTTTTATACTGCCGCATGGAATTCAAAGTAATGCTTGTTGTTTTTTAGTAAAAGCAATGATCTAGACACTGGACTTACCTGTGATGGAGAGATGGCAGGACACGAGTTTGGAAACAGCAACATGGAGGGGGAAAAAGAAAGAAAAAAAGAGAGAGAAAAAAAATAGAGTTAGCCACAGTAAGGAACAATACACACTTTACACAACAGCAAGGATCATTCAAGCCATTATTTCCCCAACAGTCTGGTTTTAATTCTCGTTTCATCTTGCGTAAAACATGCTTTGTGACTGACGGCCACGTTTGTTACAGACAGGCCACTGAAATCTGATAAAGATCCATCACTATAATAACACAGGCTTTTTGTACAGTGCACACACAGAATCCAATAGAATCCAATCAGTGTGCTGGACAAGGTCACATGACATGACCCTGCCATTATAGAGGTTTCTTAGAAGCAGTGGGATTTAGGAGGGTGGTGTGTGTGTGTGTGTGTGTATGTGTGTGTGTGTGTGTGTGTGCGTGTGTGTGTGGGGAGGGGATGCTGGTCAACCTATTAGCCTTTTCCTCCCTTTGCTATTTGTCCTCTCCTACCCTGCTCCTTTCTCTTCTTTTCCAGCCCTCAAAAGATTTGCACAGCGAGTGAGAAAAATCGCACACACACACACACGCACACGCACACACACACGCACACGCACACGCACACGCACAAGCAGAAACACCAAAGACACACATCCATTTATATTCTGCCAAAGGCCGGGTTTGTCTTCTCTCCAACGAAAAAGAAAATAGCAGTGGAGAAAAACTGATGCATTTCAAAAAGGATTTCAAAAAACCCAAGGACGAGCCCACCACAGCGAGCCTCCTCTACACACTCACACACACACACACACACACACACACACACAAACACACATCTGCACGCACGCACACACACACACACACACACACACACACACACACACACACACACTAGCAGGGCCAGCACACATTGCTTTATTGCCTGTAAAATAGACACGGTGGCCTATTTCTAAGAGGATTAGGATGAAAAGCAGGGGAGGCCAGGGAGCATGCTCTCTCAAGCCCTGGGGCTACACCGTCTGTGTGGCCCTCCTGCTGGAGACCCACGCCACAGCTCAATCAAGACCCTCTGTGTCTGAGTGTCTGAGTGTGTGTGTGTGTGTGTGTGTGTGTGTGTGTGTGTGTGTGTGTCTCTATGTGTGGCTGGCTGTGGGATGTGGTGGTGGTGGTGATGGCTATGGCATCTGTAACGGTCGCTGTATATTTGAGGACTTTGGAGTGTGCTCCTCTGAGAGCTGAAAAAAAAAGACAGAGAGAGAGAGAGAGAGAGAGAGAGAGAGAGAGAGAGAGAGAGAGAGAGAGAGAGAGAGAGAGAGAAGGCAGCAGAGAAGGAGATATCCATCCAGGGACTGTAGTGGGCTAATCCCATGGCCTCATTTGCCTGTGCTAAGGGGATTTAATGAAGGGAGCAGGCAGGAGTTTGGGTGGACATTGATTACTTCCAGCCCCTGCTCACCCCTCACACTTCACATCCTGAATTATAGATTTGATGGCAGCCCAATAATAGGCCTTCCAATGGATCCCAACCTGAGCCTCCATCTCCATGCCTCTCCCATGCATCTGACAATCTGCTTTCTGTGGGCCTCAGCAGGCTCCCTGCACAACAATGCCATCTAATTTAATAACTTCAGAGCCGGGAGCACAGATGGTTTTGCCGGCTTGTTACTTATTTATTTATTTGTTTATTTTTTTTGTGAATGGCAGACATTACAGTATTTTGATGTGGATTTAACAAACTGTCGGTTTTGTCTGGGGCTGCCTCTCCTGACAGTAGATAAATAGTCACTCAGGCTGGAGTCTTACCTAGCTCTTGACAGGCCCATTGTCAGGTGTGGCTTAATAAACTTGTTAATTTGGTGGGTGAGACTGACTTGTTTGTGAGTGCGCCTGGGCCAAGGGCAAAGCCGACACGTCTCATCTGCATGCGCCTCTATTCTTTGGGCTTCCTCATGAATAAATCAGGGCCGCAAAATGGCCGCATTTACATCTCATTTTACACACACGCAGCACACGCACTGCAGCCGGCTTTCTTACGCAATCAAGTGTTTGTTTGGCTTTTTTTTCTCCCCCCATTATTCTCTTGGAGCAGTAAAGTCATGATAAAATGATATCTCTTATAATGCATTGAAATGATAGATTGGAAATAGAAATGATGCATGCTTGTTTGTTGCCAGGCAACTTAATGACAGTCTTGGCTGTCATTGAGTTGACAGGGTGATCAGAAATATATTTTGAGCAACTGAGCTGTGTTACAGTATATCCAAGCGTGTGAAGCCCAATAAGTCTTGCATATATATTCTCCCCAAACTGATCAGAAATAGCTCACAGGCATTTGATGATCTGAGAGATCTCTCTGCCTGACACTCTGCAACGGCCTTCCAGAGTGGAGGCTGTGTGGGGAGATGGGAGCATCCAGTGGTGTCTAGCAGTTCCGCTAGGCCGAACACTAATTGAGAAGTCGCTCAGGGACTGAGTGGCGGGGAGCTTCGCTGCACTGCGTAACCTATCCAAATCCAGCCTCCATAAACGGCCCTGACATTGACCAATTGCCATCTGGAGCCCCCTCCAGCCCCCCCAGCCCCCACCCCCCACTCTATCCCCATCCCTCCTAGGCCTCCCTTGCCCCCAGTCCCCTCTACCCTGCGTGGGGGTGGGGTGGGGTGGGTTCTGCCTGCACGTCCCCTACACCCCCACTTCATCTCCATAAGGGCCTCATTAGGCCCACGGGTGTGACGAAGGGCCGACGCCCCGCCCTCCCCTCCTCACATGGTAGCCCCGACTAATTGCCGGTGAGTGGGGCTGACGGCTGCGGCGCGGCCCTGATGAAGTGCGCTGGAGCTGCCAGTCACGCGCCGAGACAAAGAGCGGCGGCCCTGATTGATGGGCACGTGAGCCGGCGGTGGGCCTCGTTAGGGCCTGGGCCTGAACATGACTACTGCATACATAATGCCACACCAGCCACCAGCCGCGCCAGCAAACTAACTCAGAACATCCAGGCCACACTGTTACCACAAACACAGCATCCGCATTGGCAATACTTCGTCTATTCAGGCTTTCTCAACGTGTATACAATGTCTTAAAATCACTGTACTGTATATACGTAAATGTCAGACATTGTATACATTGATTGTGTTTTGGCTTAGATCATGTATACAATAATTTTGGCTTAGACAATGAATGTATTCATTCATTGCTAAAACAGTGAAATTAGTAAATGTTAACATCTTTTCATTACGGTGGATCTGGGTGGAAAAAAATCTAATGTAGCTAAAATCTGTGCCTCATTTGTTTTAGCTAATTATATTGGATGCTAACTGCCCAATTTGAGATCCAACATCTCACTGGTGTCCCAATAGCACAATGCAACAAATAAATGCACAGAAAATGGAAACTGAGTCTACGAATCTTGGGATAGTAATCATGAACTAATGAGTAGGTAGCACTTTGAAGAAGCTTGACCGCATAATCTAAAAATGGCAAGATTATATTACACCCTAAACTAGTTCAGAAAATACAATACTATATTATTCTATAGAGTGCAGATTTGTATTGGGCCTCAATCCAAATGAAAGATTTTTTATTATTCCATAAAAACACTATTTGTTCTATAGTTCTTATACTGTAAGATAACTTAACGAGTGTAAAGCTCAGTGCTTGTACTTTTATAAATAGACTACAGGTGCTAATTATTTGCAGTCAGAATGGACTGGGCAGCTGGGTAAAATACATCCCTAAAATCACTCAAGTGTTGGCACAGTATGTGGGCATGGGGCGATGGCAGCATGGTCACCATGCAGGGGTGCTGATCGTGTGTGATGTTACCTGCCGTCTTTAGCCATGGAGCCCAGTGCCTCTGGTAAGGGCTGACAGCACTGCAGTTCCTGAGAGCAGGGCAGGCAGTGCTTACAAGGCACTATATAGCACACACGCTCTCCGGGGATCAGAGCAGAGCCTTTCAACCTGGGCCTGCACATGGTTTATGCCGCTACTGAACTTTACATTTACCATCATAAAGAGGCCAAGCACTACAGGTGAAAGGTCAATATAGAGGAGTGGAGAGAGTCCTGGGAGGAGGAGGAGGAGGAGGAGGAGGAAGAGGGAAGGGGAGGGAAAGGAAGGGAAGGCAAGGGAAGGGGGGGGGGGGTAGGGGGTGTAGGTAACGCTCCTAGCCATTCTCTCCCTTCACAGTGTCTTCCTTTAAGGAAAAAGACAGAAAAAAAAACGCCAGCATTTTGTATGTTCCAGCAGGACAGATGAATCATGTATGGCACCATTTGATTCAAACACAACACCATCTTCTTTTGTTACTCCAAGCGATTCAGCATCAATAGTTTAAAAGGCGTTGGGCAGAGAAAGTGAAGCTTTGGTTGGAGATTTCAAAAAAAAAGAAAAAGAAAAAATAGAAAAAACCTGAAAAAAGTCTATACTCTCCCCCCCTTGGGGTACAGGCTTGGTTCCCGTTTTCTGCTACCAGGTGTAGGTCTGCGGCTTTATCACAGGTGAGGAGGGAGTTTTTTTTGGCGGGGAGTACCGAGGGAGGAAGGGGGGGGGGGGGGTCTGGGTGCACGGACTGGGAGCCTTGAATTTTTTTATTTTTTTTTTTTGGAAAGCTCCAGAGTTGCGGCTCCATTCAGAGGCGAAAAAACGGGGGACAGTTCCAAATGTGCGGCTCGGCAAAACAAAACAGATCGGTGTCTGCCAAGGCCCCAGGGGCAGCGGGGGGGCTGCATATCTCTGTGTGTCAAACAGCAGGGCTGGTTATCGCGGCCGCGCATGCCTGCGGAGGACGCGCGGGAGCCAAGTATGCGGTGGCACCTCACCCCGTGGCCGGTGCCAGGCGAGGCTGGGGATGCGCCGCTCTCGCTAGGCCGCACAGACAGCAGCCCGGCGTTTTCAATTAGAAAACACACACACAGCACACACACGCCACAGAAAAGCCCTACAGAGGATTTCACAGCGGGGGGATGGCACAGCAATTGTGCCACAGAAATCTAAAAAGCTGGAGCATCTTATATATATTCAGGTCTCTGCCACAGCAAATCGGCGAAGCAGCACAATGCCCGTCTCCGCTCAAATACATTTAGAAATAAAAGCAATGTGCTTTTTTTCCACCCATTTCTCACATTTTGATGTGTACAGAATGTGCTTTTGTGAAAATTGTTTTTAGTAAACAAACTCCAAATGATCCCAGTAAACAATATGGATCCATCGGAGAGAACAAGCCCTCACACAGCAGATGTCCCAAAAACAAAAGCCGCATGCACCACTTTGAACTGGGCCACCCAAAACGGAATCTCGCACCTGTCTGGAATGTTACTCTTCATCCTCCCTGGCAAACTTAACCCGCTCCAGATCAAATGTGGCCAATCCGCTTGAACCGCACCTCGGCTTAATCTGCGCGGCTTGACGGATCACTGGCGGCCAGGCACGGAGCAGGGCTAAAAAACGGCGCTAATGTATGCATGGAAATGACCTGCAGCTCTCCCCACAAAGAGGGGCTGAGAAAGGTCAAATAGCCTCCAAACTGCACTCGGCTTTAATTAAAAAGACAAAGAGGAGAATGATTTCCATACGGCCGGCCCGATTACCACTCCTGCAGTAGCCGAGATGGGCCTAGGCTCTTTCAGGAGGCCCCAGGATCCCATCCCAGAAGGCCTTGCGTCATCTTCCCCATTCCTTTGATGTCAATATAGACCATTTATTAAGGGCATAAAGGTTAATCTCTGAGGAGTGAGGATATTTAATGGTTAGGAGCAGAGAAAGAGGAATCCACATAAATGTCTGGCGGTGAAAGTTAAATTTAGTTTGAAAGAGGACAAAAATGATCACCCCTTTGAGCTAGTCAGCAGGTGCTGGATTTAATTCCATCATTAGTTTAGCTACAGTTTCTGGAAATTAAATGAAAATTGAGGAGGGAAGATCCCTTAGGGCTATCTGAAAGCTATTAAGGCCTGAAAAATTATTTTGATACTTACATTCACCTTACAATGTTCATCATGTTTGAAACTGTCACTTCTGCCAGAATGTTCTACTGTCACAAGTGTAACAGCTTGCTATTTACAAATAATTTACAGAACCTAGACAAAATAAACTACTGACAAAACGTTATTATTTCAAATGGCTTCACTTCTCCAGACTAGCATCATGTTAGCATTAGCAAACCCACATGGTCAGGGACATATACTGTACATGCACTAAAGGCGAGCATGCCCACAGAACACTGTCTAATAAAGCAGGCAGTCAGTGTTGCCTGCAAGTGTGAGCGAGGCTGTAGACTGTGCTGTATGTGGGCAATATCATCCATTTCCCCTTTCCACTGCACATCTCTGTTTGCTTGTTCAAAGACCCGGGAGCTCACAGAGAATTATGTAACTCTGCAAAAAGGAAAAAAAAAAAAGTCTGATGGGCAAAAATCAATAGAGCAACAATAACAGGCAGAAATAGCCGGCTTGCACAAACCCAGAGCAGGCACTGCTGCAATGACGATGGGCAAGATGACACTCTGCACACAACATGAACCTGCATGGTGTCAAGTCCATAGGTGTGCTATGTGAAAGCCATGCTCAATATAACAAAGAGCTATTCAACTATTGAACTGAATGGAAACACTGCTGTCTGAAGGCCTAGCTGAACATTTGCTAGGCCTATAAGGGTTGCTATAGTGATTAATTGACGGTCATTTAGGAATGATAACAAATGCCCGTCAATTAGCCTCAGTGATTACAATGATTCATTTTTCTCTTCACCTGTCTGTCGATTTACATACAAGATGACTTACATGGGGTGGCACAGAGGAGATGAAATACTATAGAACTCAATACGGTACAGAGATTTACTTAACCTTATCTTGTTGATGGTTATAAATCCACGCTGCCCAAGACACATTTTCTGCTTAGCACAGAATCAAAGCCATCACTACCCCCTGGGTGGCTGTTTCTGATCAGCACCAGGGTCAAAGTTGACATTTAATCTAGCCCCGGACTCATGGAGTCTGTCCACGCGTGGCACGGCTCGAGCCATCCGACATTTCACTTCCCATAAATCCACAAAACAAATAGGCCGAGAAAAACTGCTTTTTCAGAGCCGCTTGCCGTGCTCACAGACACTTACACACACACACACACACACACAGACACACACACACACAAACAGAGTCTGGATGGAGAATGTAACGGGGGCTGTGAAAGGTACAGGGGATTAGACTTTTATATTCCTCCCCCAGATTAGATGGAAATCATAACACAGACAAACTCGCTGAACTCTGACCCCGGCGAAACCAATTTCATTTGAAGCGATTGGAGTGATGTATCTGGATGTCCGTGTGCTCCAGCAGAGAAAATTAAAGCAGGATTTGTAATGCATTCAAACGGCGAGCGCTGGGGAAGGGAGGTTATGGGAATAAATTGCTGTCACTTTCCCCTCCCCCCCATCACTAAGAACATTTATTTCAATGGAAGCCTGCTGGATTAGGCTGGCTGTCGGAAGGGGTAGAGATGACTTTAGACAGGTAAAAGACTTGTTTGGAATTATGTTGACCTGATCAAAGCAATCACTCAGGAGGTGACAGCACTGACTCCTGTTTCCCTGAGTGGCTTTGCAGGCATTTGGAAACGTCGGTTGGAGAGAAAAAAAGTGCAAAGTTAGCACTCCTAGCCCCGCACACATAGCGTGAATACGCTAGCTAGCTTCCCTCTTTGTTTCAAACAGCCATTTTACCGGCATGTTATGTAAGTCTCATTCACCCAAATGT
Organism: Sardinella tawilis; assembly: GCA_030264315.1. NCBI lineage: Eukaryota > Metazoa > Chordata > Actinopteri > Clupeiformes > Clupeidae > Sardinella > Sardinella tawilis. The sequence continues at coordinate 1,745,833 of JASCQY010000053.1, read as the reverse complement.
ACACCAAGAGTCCAACAGCAGGATTTGGTAGCAGTGGGAGACTCTACATCATTCTGCACTGAACATCCCTGCGACAGCAGTGGTCTTTGACAAGGGCAGACACTACAGGCAATGCGGGGAGAGAGAGAGGAACAAGACAAGAGAAAGTTACAGCCTCTGTACAATTTCCCTTCTCATAGTCGTCCTCTGTGCGCTGGAACAAAAAGGTGTGCTTAACAGCACCAGGTGGTGACATCTTAATTTTTCACCGGGCAAAAAAAAAAATGGCGGTGCACTTCTCCTCAATCGCTCCCATGCATTATTCCTGCCTTAAGCACGGGTCCTCGGGGGAAGGGGAGGATGGGGGGAGAGTATTGTTTTACACGGCGCCCAGCTGCGGCCTACTTGCCTCACCCTGGGTACTTTTCAAGGAGTTGTTGTGGGTGACCCCCTCTGGCTGACAGTTATTAATAATAACGCGCAGCGGGGAATAGTTCACCTTGTGGCGCAGCGGTGGCGGCGGCGGCGGCCGCTACAGAGCGTGCTCACACCGGAGTCTCCGGGGGGACGGAATCGCACGGAGCCAGAGGGGGAAGAATAATAAAACCGCCGGAACAAACACAGAGCAGAGTGTGTGTGTGTGTGTGTGGGGGGTCCAGAAACTTCTCTGAGTTTCCTCATGAAGCACAATTATCTAACCTTTAACGAAAAAAAAAAAAAAAAAAAAAAGAAAACAGGCTGACTCAAATTTGTTTTAACTTTTGTCTCGCAGAGTCCTGGCTTACGCCTGGCTTGATGGCTGTTTCATCTCCTTTTTCTTGTCCAGGTGAATCGGAAAAAGAACAAACCTGCTCTAACTAGCGCACCAGGCATCGGCACACAATGTGACATCATCAAAGTGGTCAGATAAAGGTCCTTGAGAGCCAATACAAGGCGAGACAAAGCGTGTGTGTGCGTGTGTGTGTGCGTGTGTGTGTGTTGAGCGAAGGAGAGGGGGGAGGGGGGTATTATGAGAGCGGAGGATGAGGGGTCCATCTAATGAGACACAGGAGATCAGGGTGGTGCACCACACACCTCAAGCCCCTCTAAAACCTTTGCGGCGGGAGAACTCTTTGTGCAGGATAAGTGTTCCATTGTAACAAGTGCCGCAGAGACAGGATGCAAGCCAGGCTCAATGCCACGGCGTGCCAGCCCAATCCACATGGCCAAAGCCTCTGATCCTCCACCAAGGCCACTCCGCACGGATCTCTTTCTCCTGAAACGGCCTCGTCTCCAGCCCCGACTCCTCTTTGTGTAATTGCACCAATAAGAGCCATTTATACCCCACTGAATGCCACTGGGTATGTCTTACACAACCCAGGGGAAAGTATGCGATTTAATTGGACAACCTCAGCACAAAGAATGGCGTCTGTCCTGTAGAGAGAGTGGTTAAAAAAGGCCTAAATGCCTTTCTAATGTGTCAACAATTCCGGGAATGGTTTGCCAGTACACACACACACACACACACACACACACACACACACATGCACGCACACACGCACGCACACACACACACACCAAAGTGTCAAAATACTTATCCCACACCACAAACAGTGAACTAAAATTGAGAAAAGTACAAATAAATAAAACCATCTGCAAATAACCAGAAAATCAAACAAGAAGCACATGATGCACGCAAAGCCAGTCGAGCTCGTGGAATTTGCTTGCCTGGTGCCCTTTGTCACCTTCACAAGAGGGACATTCTTTACGGAGAAATATGCAATTAGGCCACAGGTGCACCCACAGCGGGCTGAAAGCAGCATTATCTTCCCTTCTCCATATGTGCACACGTTGACCTTGCAAATGTTCTCCCTGAGAGCTCAATATTTATCAAAGACGGACCACTACTAACACACACACACACACACACACACACACACACAAACATACACGCACATACACACACACACTCACTCCAAACAACAAACTCGACACCTTCATCCTTATCTTGGGGTTTGAAGATGAACTTAGACAATATATATTGTACATTAAATACTTTATTTTAGGAACAGAAAGAATTTATCAATTTATTCAAATCTAACAAATAACAAAATTCTGCACTGGATTCTTCTCTCGAGTTTTCTATTAGCCACAGACTGAGGGTGTAGGGGTTGCTGCACTTGTAACGCTATTGATAAAATGTTGATGTAATATTTACCGGTCCTGGCATGAGAGGAAGTATAGGAACACCTATGCCCACGAGCAATTATTTCCCAAGCACTGACAGAGATCTTTTGCCTGAGTTTGTACGTCTAAGCCCTCTGGTCGTAGCCGCACTCCATGGGCTATTGATTGATATCTGCCATTCGCGGCAGCCTGACTGGACCGCCATCAATAAGAGATTTAGGCTCAAGCAGTGTGTGATATGCAATCAGTGGCCATAAAACTCACTGATCCTATCTGAACTGCATGTTCTGATCCTCACGGCTCAATCCAAACATTCAGGCCTTTGTGAATATGACAAGCGACAAAAGTCTGTGTGTGTGTGTGTGTGTGTGTGTGTGTTTGAGCCTGTACACAGAGAGGAGAGGCCCGCGGTGTGGTCAGGGGGATTGCGGGGAGGCTGTTTGAGGCGTGGCGTCTCTCTGGTGCCCTTCAGTGCAGCAGTGGCGTGCGGTGCGGAGCGCCCAGCCAGCCCTGTGCTACATGCGAACATCTGCACTGGTCATTAGGCGAGGAGTTGGCCTCAATCTTTCAGCCAGCAGAGACACTTGGAGGAGAGCCCATGACAAAGTACACTGGGCTTTACTGCACCGGTCTCCACAGAGATGCACTTCAACAACACACACACCCCTCCCCTAACCATCCACCCAACCCCAACCCCAAACCCCACACCCCCTCCCCTGCCAGGCTTTGTTGTTGTTTTTTGGGCTGCTCTGATACACAGGTTACTTGTGTCAGCAAATGTGGAGCTGCTGCTTTTTCAAATGATCAATCAAGCATTTGCAGACATTAGACAGTCAAACTGGGCTAACAAACTGTCATGGCAAGAATGGAAAAAATAGAAATATTTCTAAAACTCCAATGACTTAAAAATTCATTTAAAAGTGCTGGGAAGTCTAGGCAATATTAAGTTGCCAATGCCTTCTAATGGAACATGGCTTAATGTGTCTTATTATGATAATAGCATATTGTACACTTACACTATAATAATAATAAATGTGACCTAATCTTGCAACTAATGTGATGCAGTTTTACAGGACTGTGCCAGTGTCTTGGCAACGCTCCGAATGTTATTTTATATGCCCGTGTCTTTCAAGGGCAATGCTTCGCAGTCCCAAGTTTCATTACATCAAAGCATACTGTCAGACGCTGGCAATACTTTTAATATGCTTTTATAAGACTTCCATTCTACCTTCAACTTTTATTAGTGCTCAACCTATCACTCACCAGGTATATAGACCCCTGCTCTGAAACTTTGTCATTCTTCCTACTGTTGTTTTTTTCTTTCTTCTACAAATTCATTATTTTTCCAACACTAAAAAATAGAACATCAGACTTATATGATGTTGATTACTTCATATTTCAAGAACACAGCGTAACTTTGGTAACTTTGTGACAAATATACGAATACACACTGGACATTACTGACAATATGTCTGATGTAAATGGCAAAAAAAGATGAATGATATTTTCAAGGCTCATTTCCATGGGGGTTTATGCTGTGCCTGGTGGATGTGGGCCACAAAGCTGTTTCTGAATGAGAAAGTGGGAGAAATAGAAGTTATTACAACCAAACCATGCTTTACATGTTGGTTATCTCTCGCTGATAGCCAGCTTTCCAAAACGGTAATAAATCCAGGCATGTTGACGGCTCTGTGAGCTTGCTTGCATTTACAATCTTAGTAAAACCACTGTAGAGGAAAATTGAAGTTGGATTAAAAAAAAAATGAATGAATAGATAGATAAATAAATAAGTGGTCTCCCTGTGCTGTCTTTAAAATGGATGCCTGAAATTTACAGTTTTCCATTAACTGATGCCCAGCAGCTTTCTCCTCGCCTTGCTTTCTGGCCTTGGTGGCTGGCTGTGTTGGCGGCGGCTAGTCTCTCTGTGGGCTGTGTGACACTGTTCGCTTTTCCCCTGCCTTCCTAACTTGAATGTGTCACTCCCTTTTTTGTCAGGCCTTTTAACCTTATCGCTTACCGCCGGAAAAATGCAAGAAGCACATCAGCATATAAACTGCTACAGCGGTTATTACCATTATCATCAATGCAGGCGTCAGAGGGGAGTATCAAAAGAATCATTTGGTGATAGAGCGCTCCCAAAACATTCACCTATGTTTTGAGTGCCACAGAGGATTCATAATCACCGGCCCAATTCCAACAATGCATATTGACCATTTTCTCAAGACCAAACAAACCCCCCCCCCCCCCCACCTTAAACATAATGTTTGTTCATCACAAACATGTATAAAAGGTCTGGGTGGCCAGAAAGCAGTATTTTGTCCTTATTTAATTTGTTTGTGTGTATGTATGTATGTGTGTGTGTGTGTGTGTGTGTGTGTGTGTGTTACGATAGGGATTATTATTTCTCAGCTGGTGGGATCACATCGCTCATGGTTGTAGACCCCTGCGGAATTCTATTAACCCTGGTTATGTCAGCCCTAATAACATGCCACACTGCTAAGCAGGATGGGATTGATTCTCGACCAGGGGGGGCTGTATAATAAAGCCGGGAATAATTTACTTTTAAATAGAATCTTTCAAATGGAACACAAAATTGGGAGTAGGCCTAAGCGTTGCACTCGTCCTTCCATCTCTCTCTCTATCCCTTCGCTCGTTTCCTTCGGCCTCAAATCTTTTAACCAGTTAAACTTAAGAAAATAACAAGCCCGAGCCCCCAAAGTGGAGACCAGAACCAAATGGGTTGTTTGTGAAAAGGTGAGCTTTGTGAGGTCGGCCATTGATTGCTTCAGTGATGGAGCCTGCTTGGCTTTGTTGCGCGACGTATCAGATGTGAGGAGGCTGGGGGCTTGCTATATTTGCCATTCATTAGCCGACAGTGAGGAGATGTCAGGCTGCATTCACGGCGGGCCACTCGCGTGATAGCAGGCATCAAATCAATTCAGTCACCTTGAACTCTGAAGATGAAAGAATAACACGGTGCAATTGGGCTCTCTTGTGCCCCGTTTGGCTCCACAAACACAGGCTCACACACACACACACACACACACACACACACACACACACACACACGCTTTTGATTTATGGAGGTGAATCACAGCGCACAAACAAAAACTAATATAAGGAATGAAGGATGCACCTTATGAGTTCAATACCACTCAGACCACTGGCGCTGTAGCGTAGCTCCTTGCGTGTGCCATTGTGCTCTTAATTTACGAGACAGTAAATAGAGTGTCTTGGAGCAGGGGGGAGAAAAGACGAGCTGAGGGGAACTCGGTCACACGCCACGGCTGTTGTACAGACGTGGAGTCATACAGTACTTGATGTATGTATTAACTGAATCTCCCGTCATAGAAACGCAAGTGTCTTTCATTTCTTTTTTTTTACTGCTGTTGTTGTTGCTGTTGTTGTTGTTGTTGTTGTCGTGGTTGCCGGGCCCAGTCAATAAGCCGTCCTGTCGGATGGTAATCTCTGTCTCTCCAAGCCCTCTGGCAGTACTTCACAGCCATGGCTCCCCAAAGCCTGTTTGTGGACGCTGGCTAATGGAGATTCTCATGCCCAGTGCGGAAATGAAATGAACTGTGCCATTTCAAAGCGCCCGCCGCGCCTTCGTGTGTGTTCGCAAGGCCTCCCAAACTGCGTGTCCAACCCCCTCCTCCATTAACACCCCCCCCCCCAACACACACACACACGCACGCACATGCAACGCTGCTGAGTGACAGCCCATGAGTTACAGCCCCACAGACCGACCGTTATCTTCCTCACATCCTAACAACACATTCACTCGGCTCGGGACCCGGCTGTATCGCATACGGCATCTCGCTCTGCCTGTTGAATGCGGTGAATGCAAACTACCGTGTTGCTTTTCCAGACCACAGTCATGCATTATAATGGCCTCTACTTGACTCCCACACAGGTGAGTAACTACAGCAGATGCATTGTTATCATGCTGTGAGTTATTAAATATGATAGGCAAGACACCCAAGCGCATCACTTTGGTGTCATTTCTAAGACAGTACAACATTAATTTAATGGAGAAGGCAAAGGCCCTGACACTGAAGTGGGGAGGTCTCCACCCATACAGCCGAGGTAGGGCCTCGGAATGCAGCACTTGGTGGGAGTGGGGGTGGAGGTGGTTGTTGGGGGGGGGGGGGGGTGGGGCGAGAGTGCCGGGTGGACAGCGAGAGTGCCGGGTGGTCCTCTGCAAAACAATGGCCTGCCCTCCACATTTAAATGTGCTGATTAGACTGGCCCCAGAGCAGTGGGCGAGAGCCCACGAATAGCGCCGTTGTTTATGAGCTCATAAAAGACACCCTGCTGGCTGGCCCCGACTGCGTTCAAGAGGCGAGGATCTCAAAACATCACAGGGGCTGCCTATAGAAGCCTTCTCTCAGAGCAACGAGTGCTCGTCCACGGCATCGCCTCGCCATCCACGCCAGCCAGAGCTACTGGCCAACACGGCCTTGCACTCACTTTGGTGGTTTAGAGAGGGAGGGGTTCACTAACCTAACCATGACCGATATTCTTTGAGGATAAATACCGTACAGATAATAAAAAACAATAACAAATGTAGCTGCATGCTAGTGCACAATGACAAGATTCTTTTTTCTTTCTTTTTTCTTTTCTTTTTCTAAAGTGATTTCCTCCACACACAAACACAGACACTCTGGACCTCTGCGTAAACATTTAGTTTCCACTCCTCTCCTCTCTCGCTCGCTCACACTGGGGCCAAACGTGTGTGTGCAGGTAAATGGCAGGTACTGTAGAGAGCGGCGGGGCTGGTCTTACCGGAGGTAGTCGCGCCGGCAGAGGATGAGGTTGGCTTTGGTGTAGAGCGTGGAGCCCACCTCGCCGAGCCGGCAGTCGCAGCAGGCGCATTTCAGGCAGTCCTCATGCCAGTATTTGTCCAGGGCCTTCAGCAGGTAGCGGTCCTTGATCTTCCGGTTGCAGCCGGCGCAGCCCTTTGGCTTGGTGTCCGGCTGGACGGAGAGCATTTGTATACCTGTGGGACACGGAGAATGGGAATTATAAAAAATGGGAGATTACACCAGAGAGATTTAAAACGAATATTTCTAACATTGCTAGAAACTAAACCACCTTGACAGAAGCGGCGAAACCACACAATACACAATAAAAAGTATTGTTGAAAAGCCCTTCTGTGAACAGTGAAATACTTGTTCAAGGAATATCACAAACAAGGAGAAAGAAAGAAAAAAAAAACATACTTTACAAACAGCGCACACTCATCACACAAATGTTGCGTGGGTTTTAAAATAGCGCTTAGCGGAGAGAAGCGTAATTTCTAACTGTAACTTTCTCTTTCATCTTCCCCTCTTTCAGAACACTGCACGCTCTTTCAGGGAGAGAGGCTGTGAGAAGCTTTCTTAAGGCGGGCAACCAATTGTGACGCCCCAACACAGGCCATGAAAGGGTTTTGTTAGGCAACAGGGCGAACAATGTGAGCCCACGCAGCCGGCCAGTAATTAGTATTCTACCTCCATACAGAGCCCAGAGGAGCCACCCCTCTCCCCAGCAGCCCAGCCCAGCTCAGCTCCAGCCCAGCTCAGCTCAGCTCCAGCTCCTCTTTTGTCCTGACACAGAAAAAAAGTTCCTCCCATCACGCAGCCTCCTTATTCGGCAGAGCTGGCCCAGCAAAGCAAGGCGGCGGGCGCGCTGTTCCTTAATTTGGGAAGCATCACATAGTGAGGGGTGCTTGTTAGACACAGTGCATCTGTTGTTCCAAGGTTAGAAGTGTCATCCAAATTCACTTCATTTCTCCCAGAAATTTCATGCGCAAGTAGTTCCTCTGTGTTGCTCTGGAGCCTGATGGGGTCTATGTGGGGTAGCCTATCACAGCATCACTTTTTAAGACTAGGTTTTTTAGATAAAGACAATCTGCAAAATGTCTTTATTTCTTAATTTGTTATGGTAAAGCAGAATAAAATGTGATGCTCTCGGATGTCTCAAAGAAAAAGACAGTGAGGAAGATATTAATATGATTGCTTAATGCAACTTGTAATTATTTTATAGCATATTATCGGATTAAATAGAATTAAGGCATCATTTACTCAGGTAAACCTTGCATGAACAAATAATAGGCCAGTAGCCTATGTGAGATCAGCATTAGGCTACATACAGTGGGGCATAACAAAAGTGGCCTATCTTGTAATCAATAGTTTAGAGATTAGTTAAGTATTCAAGGCATGTTTTCACAAACACATTACTTTTGAATGGAGCCAGTGATAACTTGATTTGACAATTATGTCTTGGTTCTGAATGGGTCGCTTTCAAACCAACCACATTGTGTATGAAAACGCGTGGAACAGAGTGAAATAAACTCAATACAGTCAGTGTTTGTGCTAACGAGGAAACTGTTTTGAACAGTTGCGTCTCAACAGTTGAGCTTTTAATTGGCCGGATTGAACTGTAAGAAGAGTGCACGGCTGATTGCCTCCGCTGAACGTTCTTGTTCAGTGCCACTCATCCGCGCTGTCCCAACTCGGCTGGCTAACACAACAAAGTCAGATTCTCATTACCTTCAGAAGCAAGAGTTTCTCTATGGGCTGCAATCAGATTCAGACCGACTGTGGCACCCAATAAACATCTTGGTACGTTTCAAATTACGAATGTAGCCTACGACTCGTTCTCTAGGCTCCGTAGCCCACATCTATCTTCAATGGTGCATTCGTTCCAGCATTTCCACTCCTCTACACACTAGCCTTTTCTGACAGAAAGGGCTAATGTTTTTTGAAAACGGTGATTCTTTAAACATGCTTATTCGATTAACGTCGTCCGATGTAAAGCACTGGAAAGCATAATTGCACGAACCTCACCAACTCTACCTTACTCTGCTTGTTTGCGACGAAAGCAAAACGCCGACTAGGCTACACCACCAATTTGATTTCTCCTACCCACATCGCAGCTGCGCGAGTCCGGGATGCTGACATTTCACCCTTTTATCAGTTTAATTACTGTTGCCATGGCAGCATAGTGCTTGGTAAAGGCCAATAAGATTTGCCACCGACAAACCAATTTTCGAGGCATCTTGCCAGGCGATGACGAACAAAAAAAGCATCTCGTATAAAAAGCCAGGAAATAACGGCACTTGTCCCCAAACGTTTATGGAAACTGACCCATGCATCAAGCGAGGAACTGTTTAAATAACATACAGTGCAGCACACGAAATGGCAAAATAAATCAGTTGTCCGATACCACGACACTGCCTAAAACTGTAACATGTGAACTATTAGTGTAAATAGTAGCACCAGTCGTGTGCGTTTCGACACAGTAAACATCCAACCGCATAGGAAGAAAGGACACTAACTCAATATCATTATCATACCGAAAGTGGTACGTCTACATTCTATACAAGAGAACATACAAGAGCCTCTTACCGAAACTTTTCTCCCTTTTCTGCATTTGTTGACCAGCTTCTGTCACCAAGCCACCTTGCAACAAGAGGAACCGCAAGCCGAAATCCCCCCGTTTGTGTTATCAAGTGAGCAGCTGTATGCACGCTCGCGGAGGGTGGCTTCGCTTTTGTTAGAAGTAACAATCCACCTCGCCACACATACAAAAAAGAATGAAAATGAGAGAGGAAAAAAACACCAATCAACAACACACGACTAGAAGGAGAGAGCTGCAGCTCACTATCGCAGAGCACCACACGGTGTTAAAGCCGTTTGTCACAACAGAGCTCGACTATGAAATTAGATCGAGCAGCAGCCGCAGCTTTGGCGAGTGGCGGTGAACAAATGACAGCGGATGACAAAGGCATATGCTTACCCCTTCGCGGCGCCGTAATCTTATAATCCTATCGTCCTCCGAGCTCGCATAGGCTATTCCAAGCAGCGGATACGTGCATGCAGTAATAAGAGCACGGGGTAATAATCAACTTGCGGAAGAAAACAACAATTTTGAAACGACTGGCACGTGTTTAACCCAGCAGGCTCACGATTTTGGAGAAAAATCACTGTTGAAGTCTTGAAATGATTTCCGAATCAACACCAGTGAACTCGACCAAAAACCAATGAACACATTAAAAATAACCCTGCTACCCGATTGTGTATGATTACACCACAGCATTTACTGTTTCAGACAACCGACTGGAAACATCTGCTAATAATTCTTGAAAAGCAGTGTTATATTGGTAGTTTAACAGCGCCAAATACGGTGGTGTTCGCCACCATTTATGCAATTCAATTATGAGACATGACACACAATCTAATGCAGATGCATTAAAACGAAGTAGTAAGGCACGGTTTATCAAAACTACACTGTGCGCAATTGTACTACGCTTCCATTCAAAGCTTAATATAAAATCACCAAGTTCCACGCACACAGAGGAAAAAAACGCTATGCACCCACTCACCTTCTTTGCCAAGTTATGAGGAGGACTAACTTCAAATCGGGCACAGAGGTGCAGACGCCAACTATATTCCTGGCAAACTAAAGTTCACGAAACCGACATTGCGCGTTAGAGCAGTATGATCTTCAGGTTGAAAATAATGAGGTCCACAAGGATTGTGTGCAAGGAGTTGCTCGCACCAGAAGCTACAGGTGTTCCTCTAGCCCGCACTGCTACGCCGTCATAAGTAGCCTAGTAGGTATTCTGAAGAGCTGAAGAACAACTTGCCCATTGAGTGACTGAGGAGCGAAGAACAGTGAAGCCTCGTTTTATTATCTTCAAACTCAATCCCTCACCAGTGAGACATTACACGACGAAGAAAAGGTCATTACCAGCATATCCAGCAAAGTGTGCGCAGGCATGCGAGCGCGCGCCCTCCATGCTGAAACAGGCACTCTGATGCGCGCGCAAGTGAGACCTGTGCCGAGTGCGTTAAAACTATAAAATCAGGGGTTGGCATGACAATGATGCGCTTTGTAAGGATTTTGACTCTCTCTGAAATATGTGAAGTAGTATTTGGTTATAGTTCTGCAATGCTGATATAGATCATGAGTCAATCTGATATGCGCATTTGCCTCTCCACACTACTGATTTTTGGACACTAGTAACTGTTGATACTAGAAGTTTAAGTGATCATTATTAATAGCTTAGCACTATTCACATTTAGAGCAAACCAACATTTCCATGCAGGGGACAAGTTTATGGGCATGTATAGGAGGAATTCATCGTTATATTAAAAGGGCCCATATGCCTAATACTACTGAATTTAACTGGCGAATGAACATACTGTATTGCTCTTGCCCATCGTCTATAGGTTATCCAAGGCTGCATCAGATAATCAACTTAACTGAAAACAGATGAAATGGTTCACAAATTAAACTAGTCCTTTCCCACTCCATCACACACACACAACCACTTTTTAACACTCAATTTAATTACAAAATGTGAACTCATCTTCCTTGAAAACTTCAGACAATAAGACAGAAGGATTTGGGGAGAAGGTATGAAGGAAGGAAATGTAAAAAAAATGTAGACATAACAAAGGAGAAAAAAGGCTAGAGTGACATTCATATATGGAAAGGCAATAATGCAAGAAAAAGAAGGAAAAATTGTGTTTGGAGATGAATATTAAGGATAGCATACACATAAAAATATAAGGGAACACATCTACACACCAACACGGAACCGTATCTGATACCCAGAAAAGTTTCAGAAAATGAGGCGCGGAAAAGATAGGCGCCGATGCAGTGAGACAGTTCGGCTAGAGAATAGTCAATAGTTGGCTTGCGGCTTCACGCCAATCACTCTCTGCCTAAAATGCAGCGATAATGAGATGGGTCATAAAATGCTCTTCTCTCCCATTATGAGTGATGAGATGCATTAAAGCTGACAGCGTATTACCTGCCAGTAATTAGGTTTTGTCATGGATTGAATTATTTCAAAGCAGGCTATCTGCGTAATCAGGCAATTTGCGGGGGAGAGGCTTTAGCGGGTCTTACAGAGGCAGAGACGGGGGGAAAACCCTGGAATAGGTTACTGCAGACACTGAGAGGAGAGAACTTCATTCTTTTTCTGTACCCACGCCAACATTTCATCTTACGCATTATCACGTCAATTATTCACCGTGGATATCTAGAATATTGAACGTGATGAGCTAAAGAATGCCATTATCAAATGTCATGATAGGCAGTCACATGATAGTCTGAGTGGTGAAGTGTCCGGCGAGGAAAGGGTGAAGTGCAGTGGCTCTGCGTTGACACTTCGGCAAAGCATAACATTAATGCGAGGACACCACTGTTTGTTATTATTCTCGCTCGCCCTCCCTCTTGCCGCCCCCCCCCCCCTCCCATCTCTCTCTCTCTCTCTCTCTCTCTCTCTCTGACTGTCTCCGTGGAATATAGCCTAACAGGAGCGCTGACTGCGAGTCCAAAGCGGACACAAAGGGAAAGGAATTCAGCAATTCTTCTTTGCTGGTAAAAAAATATAAACGAAGAGCTTAATTACCGGGTTCCTTGGATGAAATCTTTCCGGGAGAGGATTTAAGCTAAGCGTTATTTCTCTTATTTTCTCGTCTGCTTTCCTTGCTTAAGCCGTAGAGTATTCAGCGAGAATTCATTCCTTGGAAACCTCATCTTAATCCCTCTTTACAAACCTCTTCCACTAATGTACAAAGTTAGGACAGTGCGTTGCACTCCACCAGACAAAAATCTGTTACCTACCTTATCTGTAGCCAAAGAGGACTTAGGATAGAAACTGACCAAAGTTGTCGACGGTTCTTCTTTGTGCCACTTCTTTCCGTTTTATTGAACGTCACATAAGAGCAGAGCGTTCATAGTTTAGTAGTATGACCATGCAGCCAGGATAAAATGAATAGCTTTGCGTCCGTCAATCCTCGTATAATGGAGTTTATTTATAGCACACGGCGTATTAAATGGTCACAGTATTATTGCAAAAAAATCTGTCACTATAAAGCGCGGGGGAAGTTGCCGCGTGTAGGTGTCACACGTGTCTGTGTATTTAGATGTATCAGTTGAATGGGAAAACCCCCATATGCCTCGGCTGAACTCCTCGCGGATTTTTGTGAGTACTACTCTCGATCTAAAGAAGTCCTCTCCCTCTCCCGACAAAAACCTGTTTCTTCTTCACTCTCCCGTTCTCTCTGGCAGAGCAGCAAGACAGACCTGAGCCGGCCGCACGCCTCCTCGCCTATTTAAGCACCTCCACCAGGTCCCTAGTTAGCAGCACACTCTAGCTCATCCAAGAAGCTGACAAGCACCGTTAGGGAAGGCAGCGCATGTTGCTCTAATGGACCTCATTAAGCTCTACTTACAGATGTTCTCTTAACATAATTGATCTGCAGCGAGTTGAGAGGACGGCAACCTATTCCCCAGCCCCCAATTATGGGCCGGTAATTAGATCCCCAACCTCCAGTTCTCCACATTCACCCTTCTAACATTCCGAAATATCAAAGTATCTCTTTCTCTCAAAGCAAACCCTCCTGCCCCCCCTCCACCACCTAACCTCCATGTCTCCACCTCCTTCTCTCCCTTCCCTCCCAAAGACTCCATTCCTCTGACAGTATTGACAGTCAGATCTGCTAACCTTTGTAGTGAAGCCAGACTTAGTAGTGCACTCACTCCAATTGACAGAGCTCAGTCTCTCTCTCTCTCTCTCTCTCTCTCTCTCTCTCTCTCTCTTCCTTCACTTTCTCTTCCCTCTATAGAAATACCTTGAGAAAGAGGGGAGGGCAAAGCTTGAGACGCATATGGAGGGAGGGGAAAATAAGTTTGCACTTTTGATAAAAGGTTGTAATGATAATATCTGTCAGGGGAGTTTTCTCCTTTCCTTATGTCTTTTCATCTTTTAGCACTCCTCTGCTGGGGAGACTTTGGAGGAGTGACATGGGGGGGGGGGGGGGGGTTGAAGAGTGATGGCATTACTTTTATAATGCCAATCACCCACACTCCTTTGCCCAATTTATTACTTGAGATCCTTAAAAGAGAGGAGTTTGGGGAAATGGCGATGCTATGGTTTTTGCATTAAAAGTGTCAGAGTTATTGTCACAATATCAAAAACGACTGGGATTGATGCATTTGTGCACGTATGCAGTCAAAGTCAGTGTCACAAGACAAACATTGACTGAGGATTTGGTGAATCAGTCATAGGTCATGTATCTGCCACTGGCTTCTGCAGAATGTTGAGAGTGCTGAGAATATTTGTTATCATTTCATAATTGAATAAGTTTATAAAATTCTCAAACAAAACATAATGATGATGCACTATGGTGTGCATTTCTTATCTTTCATCCAAGTAATGTATGTATGTGTGTATTCTTAATCTCTATGTTTGGGTGTCCATGTTCACTGATTTGCAGGCATGGCCAGGTATGATGGCATGTGTTGGGCCCCTCTGTGATTCTCTCCTCCCTCTGTCTGCCTGCTCTGGCATTTCAAAGAGGCTCTTGGGCCTCCTCCATGTTCTCCCTCCCATAGCTGAGCCCTCACTCTCACACTCTGGCTTGGGAGAGTGGACTCTCCCAATGGTAACTTTGCCCCACTCCCCTCCTCCTCCTCCTCCTCCTCCTCCAGCAGTCCCGCACCCCTGAGGATGGAGGGGAGGGAGAGACACACGTGACTCCTCTAACGACCATCAGGGTCTCTCCTTAAAGAGACACTCAGCAAGTGCTTCAGGTGGATGACCTTCAAGTAGGGTCAAAGGATGCATGGCTTTAATGACAACTCTTTCTCCCTCCATCCCTCTCTCTCTCTCTCTCTCTCTCTCTCTCTCTCTCTCTCTCTCTCTCTCTCTC
>JASCQY010000053.1:1705186-1730472 GCA_030264315.1 Sardinella tawilis | reverse complement strand
TCTCTCTCGCTCTCTCTCTCTCTCTCTCTCTCTCTCTCTCTCTCTCTCTCTCTCTCTCTCTCTCTCTCTCTCCCTCTTCCCACAGGCCAATTTTAGCCTATGGCAAAGCAGCAAGAGTGGTGAGTTACAGAGACCCTCTCCAGCTGGCTCTAAAGAATGGCCCTAGTAATAGGCCTGAGGGGAGGCCTCCGCATTTAAAGGATGTCCAGGCCACCGGATATTGGCCATTCTCATTAGCCCACTGAGAACGGACAGAGATTACTTAATTCAACTGACAATTCATTTTCCCTTGAATGTATAATCAGGGAGACTTGAAGGAAGTGTGTGTCCTGCTGAGCTTCAATGCCTTGAAACAGAGTTAGCATGGGAATGTCAAGATGGTCAATCTAAAGGTAATACAGGTTTCTAGAGGCAAGTAAAACTGAGTGAATGGGTCCCTGGGAGTAAAGTGTTTTTTTTTCAGTTGTGTTAGGTACAGACAAACGTAGCCCATTAAAATCGAGCTCGACCGACATATAATTCATGACCACTAGGGAGCAAAAAATGGAATGTAAACAGATCTTAAATTGTAAACAAAAGTAAATTTAACATTATATCTTTTGACTGACATGAGTTATTTTTAAAGATGCACACAACTGAAATAGATGCTAATAGGTGATTAAAATGAATAGATGATCACAGGTGTTAGCAACTGCCAGCAGTTTTTCACTGTATACCACTACGACAGTTGCTGATTTTCTCCGAATGACACTGTTTGAATTGATCTTGTATGGCACAACAAAGCAAGGAGTGTTTAGACATGAATAAACAAACAAAAATTGCAGTGATAACTTGACATGTACCTTTGAGAGATCTGAAATGATCCACTTCTTCTATGCTCATAATTAAATTTTTAGGGTTTATTGATCTGAGCAAGATGATAACAAGCAGCACTTTCTTCCAGGAGAAGGCTGAACATGCAGTAGTAGGACACGTGAGAATGCTAGTGTGTACACATAATTGTTTCTGTCAAAAATGCTTGGTTGAGGGATGTGTGAATTTTAAAAAGGAAAGACATTTTACAAGGCCTAGACTCGATAGTATTTTCAATTTGAACAGCAATGTAAGAATCCCTGATATCATTCCAAATGAACTCAGTACACTTTAGTTGCTTACACGCCCCCCTTCTTCATATTGACAATTTGGAGGTTACACTTCTTTCTACTTAAAGGATAAATTCATCTTTTCACAATAGGCCTCTATTTCTAGGAAGCTCATTAAATGTTGGGAAGAGCTCACAGTCAGCGTATGCGCCAACAGGTATACAGCACGCACACTCCTGTTCAAATTACACACGCATAGACACACACATGCACGCATGCTTGTACACACACACACATACACATGTACTCAGGCATGTACACACACATACACACACACATACACACACACACTGGGACTTTGTTCAAAACCACAAGATGAACCTTCGAATGTTTCGTGAAGCCTTTAATGATAACCTTGAGCGATGCGATACTGGTAACTGCTACATAATATCTATCGATTCCATCCACCGTGATTTCCTTGAGTAGCTCTGCTGAAATTACTTATGTGTTCAGAACTGAGCATTTCAAACAGACTGCTGTATACCTCTGTGGCAATCAATCAGCCTTAATCCAAAACCAATTTACTCCGCCTGAAGAGGAAAATATCTTTTAATCTCTCGTCGACAATCCCTGATTGCTATGCCTACCATCAGTTGACAGTCAAATAGTGCTGCTTAAAATGGCACCACTGGTTTATGCTGCTCACAAAACCTTTCAGCCAGATGTGTGTTTGCAATTCTATCTTATCGATGCGTAGATAGGCATTACATTAGATCTATATGGCCTTTATCTCCCCTGCTAATAATCTTCCATCTCTTTTTTACGCAAAATGTTGAATGATGGTTTTTAAAATGTTCTTGCTGAATGGCATCCATCATAGGCAGACAGCATTCAAGAGAGAGAGAGGAAAAAGAGGCAGAAAATCACCTAAATGTTATAACTTAACAAATGATAATTTCCCCTTAGTAAGTCATAATAGGCTAGAAACCTATCTTGTACAGAGAGTGGATCACATCACCAAGGACCAGACACTCATCCAAGCCATTCCCAGTTCAGACATTTTATGATTTGAAAAAGGTATTGCAAAGAACTGACCTTGTATATAGCAACGCTTATTCACTGAAGAGCACATCAAATACTGTAATGTATTACTCAGTGAAAGTGCATAAATAGTTGCGATGGAGTAACATTATATTTTATTTTAAAGGACAGTCCAAGAGGCCATTGTTCTGACTACTTATGAAAAGTAAATGCTTCTGAAAGCATTGATATATGCTTAGTAAACAATATCCTATGCCCTCTGGCCACATTGTCCTCATATCACTGATCTGGTATCAGTTGAGGTCTAACAATGAATACATAATACAGTAACTACGTAAGACTTTTATTTTGGCAAAGTGCTTCTTAATAGTGTTTTTATTTCCTTTCATGCAGGTATGAAGGATAAAGCATAATCTCTCTCTGCAACAGCTATTATGGGACAAGGGGGTCTATTTATTCCTTTCAAGGTAAAGCCATCGCTTACGTCTGCCCTTCCCACCACAGCAGCATCCCAGTCCCACTCCTCCATCACTACTCTACCCGTACAAGGACACAGAGTGTCAGGCATTTTCCATCAAACGGAGCCCATGGGCCCAGTCATGTAAACAGGCGATGTAAAATTACATTTTAGCATGACGCTGCAGGGAACACTATAGCATCCCTGCTTGCTTTTAACATGGAGACGTGCGTCCGCACTCTGCCGCTGAGAGCATCCCGCATGTGCATCTGCTAACAGGCAAGGTGAGGCAGCGCATGCATGTCACTAATGAGCTTCATGATCTTGTGGCGGCTCCTGTGCTCCTTGTATTAGCCTTGTCAGGCTCTCAGTCTCAAGCTTGTGTGCATGTGGCTCTGCAGCAGACCTGACTCTGTTCACAAGGTGTCCTTCTACCTTCTCTCCTCTCTCGCTCTCTCGCTCTTCCCCTTTCTCTCCCCCTCTCTCTCCCTCTCTCTCTGGCTCTCTGGCTGTGCCATTAAGTAGTGGCCTATTCTCTCCCCACTGCTCCCTAATTGACTCATACATTTAGGAGGTGTTAGGCACTCTGCTAATGCTAAAAGCCTTTGCAGACTGGGCACACAATGGCCCCATTACTGGTCTGATGTGGAACAATTCCTCAAAAGTGTGCTAACAGACACCTTTCACGGGAAGGACATTAGGGCCTTGAGAAGTGACATTTTTGCCCCTCCAGCCTGCTAAATGTGTCATTAGGGGGAGAGGAATGACAAAGGTGGAATTCTGATTCCTGGTGGTAAGCCTCAGAGGTATGCTGTAAAGCTATCACAGGACATTTGGTGTCTAATTCCTATTGACTTTTACACCAGGAACATGGTCTCAGTGTAAGGCAATGCTAGTCATTATACTGTAGTGTTAGCAGACAGAGTCTGGGAGATAAATTGATACACCACAGGGTGTGTCTTGTAGCAGATTTTTTTTAAAGGACTAACCTATAAACCAAGAGATAATAAACATACGGATATATGAAGGATTTGGAGGATTTGAAATGCTCTAAATTTTAATCCATCAATGTATTACATCCTTATTACACATTCATACATGGTTATTACACTGAATGGGCCTAAAATGATTTGAAGAGCTTCTCAAAATATTTTCAGCTAATGAGATCCCTGTGGATATAATGCCAAGCCATATGATCTTTTTTAAACAACAACAACAAAAAGATTATAATATATATTATATATATACTGTATTTGCTATCTGTAGGTTTTGTGGAAAGAGAGAGGCCCTTAACAAGCCATCTTTGACCCCAAAAAAGTTTGGAATGGAGAGATTACAAGGACAACTGTGGGTGGGCTGCATCTAGCGGGGGATCGATCCTTCTAGAGCAACTCTCCATCTGGCAGGAAAGGCCAGCAATGGAGACGACAGCTAATTAAGATGGCTAATCGCTGTGTTTCACAGAGGATGGTGCAACTGTCACTCTTCCACTCACTCCTGGTATTGAAATCACGCCTATTGTTGCATAGCTGTCACTAAGGAGCATTTCTCAGCAACCGCTCTCACATTTGCCCATGGTTAGGAAAGAGAGATGCTCTAAAATGTGAAAGCAGCTCTACAGCTCATTCTGTGTGCCCTGCTAATAGCGTCTAGTTTGTGCAGTGCATATTCTGACAACCTAAGGCAGGATGACAGTATCACTGCAAATTGTTAGACTGTCTGAGTGTATGTCATGCGAGTCATGCAAAGGCCCTCTGTCTCCATGCTAGCATGATTCTGTCCTCAGTCGAAGAAAAAAAAGAGCGAGAGATGAAGAACAACAGATGCTGAATTGGTAAACATCATGTAGATGTGCTGCCTTTGTCACTTTGTGGCTGATGTTGTAACCAAAGTGAGTGTGATGGAAATCTGCTCCCCTGCAAAGCAGCGCATCAGGAATGTAGTTCACAATTCTTTTGGGGCTCAAAGCCACTCAGAAGATGGGCTCCCACCCAGCTCCGGCTCCAGACAAGAACACAGCTAAGAAAACCTGCGTGGATACATGGCGTCGGCGCACAGCAAGCTGAAATGCTTTGCATCTCACTGGAGCCTTTTTTGCATAGGAGCATAAGCCCCCTGCCTTCATGTTTTAATTGGCTGCTCTCTTTGCAAGTGTGGAAACCCAGTGGAATAGTTAGCTAATCCCCTCGTGATCACAACAGATCCCGTTCTCCAAGGGACGGGCACGTCGAGCGCCGCGTCTCTCTCAGATCACGCTTCATTGTAGTTGTGACGGTTGTGACGTGACTTCTTCGCAAGCAAGCGCCTTTTTCCTTTCCAAGGGAACGTTCACTTTGGCCCTCGCAAGCATTCGCCTGCACGCGAGGTGCTCAAAAGCTCCTCGGATTTTCTGTTGTCATACCGATAGGGAGATCACAACATTTGACAGGCTAGTAAAAAAAGGCTGCATTGCCTGAACAGACGACACTACCTAAGTGTTGTTTTGTGACTGTGAAAAAAAAAGCAAATGCAATTGCTTGTGCAAGCTTCCTCTCTTCACGAACGAAGGCTAGGCTATATGATACAGCATTGCTTCATGGTGAGGGTGGAGGAGAGATTAGACAGGAATGGCATTTGAAGCTGAGGCTCCATCAGTACAAGGCCACTCACACGGCTGGTACACTGTTCATTTGCTCTTGGGCCTTTTTATTGAAAGCGATTTGCCCATCTCCAGCGCCAGGGATAAACAGAGCTAGGGCTAAGCCCTGACCGCCGCTTATGAAAGGAAAGTGTTTGGGAATGATTTCCCATCTGGATTGGGCTTGGATAAGCAGTTTTAAATTGCAGCAGACTTATACCTTAGACTGTATTACTGGAGCCGCTGGGCCGCAATATTACATCACTCCCGCATTGTCTGCTCTGTGAATGGCACTGCACCAGTCTGCACAGGTATATATTTATATATAAAATATATATAAAAAAACTTGAGGGAAATGGGGGTGCATAGCCATCTTAAAATCTTATGAAATTCCGCATGTACTTACATCAACTAAGCTTGAGATTAGAAGTTTATTTCTCATCCTTGCCAGAGTCGCATGGGAAGTAATGGACAGGGAGGGAAAGCAGGCATATTGTCTATATTGAGGGGATTGGCACATCGGTTGAGCAAAGAGTCATGAAGAGATGAGACTGCGAAGATTCAGGCTTCCTGACACAATGGGGCTGTCATCCAGCGCAGCCATTTTTGATATTTTCCCCGTCTGAGCTTTCTTTTAGCCCAGCTGAGCTCCAGTCTCAAATGCACTCCTCTCCGAAACGACAAGATGAAACAGGAGTTAGCAAGAGGCAAGGGATCTGTTGTTCTTTCAGCATGTTCTGCCCAACTTTGAGCTAGGAGTTACTGAAGACAATGTCATTGTTGCACAAGCACATCTTAGATCTGTAGATATTTGGGAATGACACAAACAGGTTACATCTGTGATCATGAATGTCTCTCCCACTAAGGTCTGAAGATACTTTGCATGATGGAACATCACAAAATATATGACTATATTGGAACTAGTGTTTGCCTCTCGGAACAAAAACACAACAACAAACACAGGGTAGAAAAAGGAGAGTCCTGAGATGCAGAGGTTATATCGTGTACCAGTATTACTGGCGTTTGCAGAAGAATGGTTGAAGCCAAAATAGCTGAATATTTGACTTCTGATTTTCCATATGTATGGCACAGTGTTACAGACATGGCATTGCCTTTGAAGAGGAACCATTTGGTTTGAGGTGTTGTTGGGTCTTTAAGAGCAGTCTTGCGTTGGTGTGCAGAGTGTTTTTCTCTCTTCTTTTCAAGATTGTTTTCTCAGTTTGTTTGTTTGTTTGTTTGTTTTTACCCTCAGAATGGACTGTCAGGGCTGTGCATCACTGTGTATGGAGATCCACGATCCAGCCAGATGGTTCACCTCGACACTGAAGTATCAACCTCATTTGTTTATTGGTCTCTACTTGGCCAGAGGGAAATTACTTCTGTTTCCAATTGTTTTCCCAAGTTCCCACTATCAAAATCAGCTCTTCCCAGACATTACAACAAGCCTTTCTTTTTCTGCGTAGGAAATGCTCAACTTGAGAAATGTGTCGCCTTCGAATAATTGCTTTAAACAAATGAGCTGGTGAGGGTCCATTACCCAAGCCTTTTTCGCCAGCTAATCGTGCTCAGTGATATCAGAGATTGCTGGAGGGGGTCCTGCCACAGAACAGATGGGGCCAGTCTCTTCTCAGGCTTTCAAAGGTAATTCAGAGAGGATCCTCAGCCTTCATCATTATCATCTGACAAAAGACATACAATAATATCTGTCTGGGTCACAGTTCAGTCCAGGGTTCCCTAGTCTAGAAGATTTCATTGCTCTCTATATAGGGTTTCAATCAGTATATGTTCCTTCTTTCTTTTTTATTGCATAGGTGCATAACCTACACCATATGCCTCCCAAAGAATTGGTTATCCCTTAATGATGCGTGTCTGTACTGCGTACCAATAAAATCCAGAGCGGGAAGGACAGCATGTTGCTTCTGTGTGGTTAATTAAGCAGAGCCATACGCTCATCTAAGAAGGTTTGTGTGTGTGTGTGTGTGTGTGTGTGTGTGTGTGTGTGTGTGTGTGTGTGTGTGTGAAGTTGTGACTTTTCTCAGTTGAAGTTCAACTAGAGTCACTCATTCCAAAGAAAGACAGAACTTTTTGCAAAGCTTAGCGGCAAATAAAACTCACATCTGTGGAGATTTCTGTGGGATTATCTCCTAGATTAAAGTCTATCATTACCATGTTAGCCCACCGTATGCGCCGGAGAGGCATATCTCAGACAGTAGTATTACTGCAGGCAGACTCCTGTGGGCTTTTCAATTCCCAATGAAAATCTCATCCATAGCCTGGCTGGTCCACTCAGGTGTGTGAGTTATGTTCTAAGGGCATGCTCCCTGGGGGTGTGTTCCCTCCTCCCTCACACCCGAGAACCAATCGCTTCACAGCGCCCATCTAAATATCCTGGGGCTTCAATTGCTTTCTGAAGGCTGGGCAGACGCTCAGTCATCTCCTTCACATCTCACTCCTGTGCCACTGATAGCAGATTAATCAGAGGCTCAAATATTTCATCAGACAATGGCGCAACACTGGCCAAGATCCATTCATTGACCAGTTGGTTGAGTCATGTGGGACTAAGATGTGAGTGTCTGTGTGTGTGTTTTGGGGGGGGTGTTTGAGAGAGAGAAAGACTATGTGTGTGTGCGTGTGTGTGTATGTCTTTGTGTATGGGAATGTGTTAGTGGTCTACGATGATTCATGGTTTCTTAGAAAACCCAAATTCAAAAAAGATTTAACTTGTTAAGGAAAGACAAATGGCATTTTAAATACATAAATGTGGTATGAGGAGCTCTGCATAGGTATATGTGTAATATGAGAGAGAGAGAGAGAAAGAGAGAGAGAGAGAGAGAGAGGTGCACGGTGTGGGTGATTGTGGGTGGGTGCTTTTGTGTGGTACGGGACTAGTAATGATTTTCAGATTTTCCCAGGGTGTTGTTAGAGGAGTAACAGAAGGCAGCCCTGGCAGAGTTCTCAGCTTCGATTATGTATACTCTTTTATTCAATCATCGCATCGCTCTGTGCCTGACATTTGGTCAATAGTGCAATCTTCTGGTGATCAGAATACGCCAGACAGCCCACCACACAGAATTCCATTAGTTTAGCCTTCAATGGATGTGCTTAAACAAGATATCAGTTGGAAACACCAAAGGATGGAGCGTTTCCCCGTCTCCTTCTCTCTTATTCAGCCACAGAAATCTCATTGTTGCTGAGCTCACAGTTTTTAGCTGCCATTTCAAAACCACACTACTTAGTGTACTTGCCATAGAAATATCACATTGTCAAACCCTATTGCTGAGCTAATGAATCATCATTTGTTTGCCTTATGTTTACAGACCGACACTGAAATTGGTGTTGACACTTTCTTCATTGGTATTCCTAATCTAGGAGAACATTTATAATATGGTTTGTAGTATAGGCTACAGTACTCTAAGTGTATGATTTGTCTCACATGCATGGATGGTTCCTCTGGGAACAGCAGATTTGACTATAGGATCAAAGCATTTGCTCTAACCACATTTAATATCAAAACACATCAAATGCTCTTTCTGCCAAAGCTGACATGTGGCCACCTGCACAGAAGATTCCATATCACTTCACATTTGGATGGGGCTAACATAGAAAACAGAGCCCTACATACAGCACAGTAGCCTGCGTTGACAATGAGCAACGGATTTAAGTACATTTTAGACTTGTACTGTTAATCAGTCTATGGATCCAAGATGAAAATAGGACGCGTTTGAGATTACATGTGCAACAGTGTGTTGGGTAGAATGTCTTCATGTTGGCAGCAGTTTCTTGAATAGCTGTAGCTTTTTTAAAGCGTTTGGATAAGTGAACAATTTCAAATCAGTCTATAGAATGGCAAACTCGGACAAACCTTTGGCTCTTCAGGCTGGCCCTTATTTCAGGCATGGTTCAGCCATTTCTGTGGATGTTACATACATGTTTATTTGTAGTGAGATGAAAAAATGAAAGAGATAAATTGAGTTTCGTGGGGGTGCTGACTTCTCACTGTCAATAAAAAGAAGCCTCACACAGATTTTATACAGTACATTGGCATCTTTTCACCGACTCTCCAGTTACCTTGAGATCCTAATCATTGATTTCCAAACAGGATGCCATTTTTAGTGGGACCGGTTAGTAGGGGTGAAGGTGCTTTCACCCCATTTGTTCTTGAAGGTCACATTTCAAACCGCTTTCAGAAAGACTACATGCGTGCTGACAACATTTCAATGGTTCACTGCAATGAAGTGAATAAATGGGGAAATTAAATCTTTACTACCCTTCTGTTGGCAACATAGAAAGCCACATGTGCAGAGGTTAGGGCTCGACAGGTTAGGCAGAGTTGGAGGCTTCTTCAGGTTATGTGTAAATGGAGTTGTGGAACATGTGGGTGAATATTATCTTTAATTATTAACTGTCACAGGTCCCTTTCTCCTCTCACTCATAAGGCACTGGGGATCGCAGATCTGCCACAAAGGATCACTACACCGTAAATATTTCAAGGAAACAACATGAATAAGTGAATGGCTTTTCAAGCAGATTCATGCCATGGGAGCGTGATCACATGCCAGTAAACACAACAAGATCACTGCAGGCCTGCACTCTTAAACGTAAACATGCACCACATAGAGTGTGTCATAGAGGGCTGCAGTGTTTGTGTGTATCGTGCCATATGTCAGAGATACTTAAGGAACGTCAGACATCCTAGTTTGCCACATCCACAGTTGTAAAAAAAATAAAGAAAAAGAGAACTGGTTTATAACCCTTGTTTCACCTCAGTAGTCTTATAAGGTGGGGCTTCAGGACTGAACAGTTGGCCTCAGAATTCAGGGAAAACAAATGTAGCCTTGTCTGTATGTGTTGCTGGTGTCTGCTGGTGTTTTCTTTTTGATGTACACAATCTTGTGTTTTAAAGGTGAGCCAACAGCACCATGTTGTGTGATAGACAAGGACTGTTTGCCATGGGAGAGCCTTCACCATTAACTGTGTAACCATGAGGAAATAGGTGTAAAAACACACAATAGTTTTCAGTGCCTCTGTGTGTGTGTATATGTGTGTGTCTTTAAGCCAAACAACTTAATTTTATACATCATGAGGAACATATTGAATATTATGGATATTACCAAATAAAACTTAGTCTATTTGCTAGAAATAAAATCTACTAAATAGACAGACAAAAACAATAAAGCAGAGACTCAGAGAAAGCATGCTACCACAAAAGGAAAAAAAAAACATTGAACAGGCTTTGCTACTTACAAGTTAATTAGTCTTAACTATAAAAATCACATAAATGTTGATAACAGTGTCAAATAGTGTGACTTTATATTTAAATCAAGCTTTAGTCTTTAACCTGAAAGTGATTGGAAGAGATATAATTGGGGTCTATAGTTCAATAACAACACACATAAAAATATCCACATCTTCTTCTCACAATACAACCCCACCCCCACCACCCCACCCCACCCCCACAGCCCCATACATGACACACATGATCCAATTGTACTTTATGATAATGACTTTATTGCCCATTATGCCTGCATCAAGCATTCTGATGACAAACCGGTCTCTATTTGCAGTTCATATGACAACAGGGCATCACAATTGAGCCCCAGAGCCCTAGATGCATACAGTGCAGTAGGTGAAGGAGATCATCACAGTGGTTGGACCGGTGTCTGAGGATGGCTTCATATCGGAGCGAAATAACAGCAGAGAGGAAAGGTAAATAGTCACCTGCAGCAGCAGCAGGACAACCACTATCAAGGCGTTAAACGGTTTTTGAATAGTCCGTGTCAATAAGAAGGGGAGGGGCTGTGGGCATTTGTCAAAGTTCTGCTTTATTGGCGATTTACATAGAAATTGCCTTATTTAAGAGCCAATAAGAACTTTTTCATACATTTATCCATCCATCTCGTCTCTGTAAAAGGGAAATGGCTTAGATGTTAAATACTCGATCTGAACCATTCCAGGGGAGAACTTTGCCAGGCACAGTATACAGTATAAGGTCAGCTATATTGTCTTATATAAGGACGACATAATTATGATTAAGAAAGCATAGAGGCATAATCCCCAGATTTGCTAAACAATTTAGTAAGCAACACTGCTGAAATGTATGCTTGCCAAGTCCAGGAAATAATGACTTTCTTTTCCCCCTGTGTTTGAATGTTTGCACACAAAAGTCCATAAGAATAATTATTATTTCAGGAGAACAAATATCACCCCTTGGGCCCCAATTATTTTCATGCATAGCTCCTTCAGCTTCTGACTGAGTCTGTTTTTCCCTAATCACAAATGATTTTGTTCACCCTCAGAGTGGCTCCTCCTAAGGAGGGAAGCAGCCATTTTGTACCAGGTCAAAATCAAATCGGAGGTCATAGTATTTCTTAAATTCTTTTTTTGTTTTGAATTTTGCGGTTTTGGAAAACAAATGGTGAGATTATACTCAATGAATGGCCATTCTTCAGATGAGTTGAGAATGGCCATACTGTAGATTAGGCAGATTAGGCTGATACTGTATGTAATACTGTACATACTGAATTTGAAGCATAATTTTGTTTGTTTCAAACAAAGAAGTATTACTCAGTTCAAAGTACTGAATACTTAAATCAGATACTATTTCAAAGGCTAAGTCAAATTGGGTGTTGACCGGCAGATGAATTCAAAAATGCAAAAGTCATCATTGTGAAAGACAACTTAAAGTTTACACCAACTAATTGGCAACAACATAAAAGGGAAGTTGAAAAATGACAGAAGACTTACTGCTCCTCCACCTTTTTGAAATTTGAGGAAATATTTTCTTCCAATAAAAGGAAAACAAAGCACTTGCTCGTTAACGATGAAGGAGCTCTCCAAGTCCCCTGTTGATTGACGATCAGTGATATGTATGACACCTCTCAACTTGTCATGGAGGAATTATTTGTACTCGGCTGCGATCCGTTCTGTGAGGAGAGACCAGATGTCCCGTCTTAATTAGGCCTGCAGTGATGTTTTTAATGACTTCTACCCCATCACGGGTGGAGAGGAGGGAGAGAAAGCACGAAAGACAGAGGGAGAGAGAGAGAAAGGGAGAGAGAAAGAGAGAGAGAGAGAGAGAGAGAGGAGTTTCAAAACCTTCCTTGCTGTCACTCCTTGGAGTTTTTCTTCCTTTCTTTGTGTTTGCAATCTGTGCATTTTTCCACATAGAGGAAAAAAGCTCCCAAAAGGAGGGAGGGGGACGAAGGAGAGAAGGAGTTGTTGAGGAACAAATGCAACTTTATTTCCACTGCCCCCGACATTCACAGAGAAATGTGCTTGTCTTGCATGCTTCTTGCACACTTAAGGGGATTCTTCGAATGTAAAATATTAACTCCATCAAATTTAGTCGAGAAAATTAGGTCAGACTAGTTTATGTGCAACGTCTGTCCCTTAAGTAGTAACAACACAGTGTCTGGGCATTTATTGCTGAAGGAGGCAAAATGCCCTGCCAATTTTCTTACATATATTAATAATTGGATAAATATGGCCCTCCTTTTGACTAAGCCCATTCATTGGGTTAATTGGGGAGGTGGGTTGGGTGCCTATGCTGGATTAAAGGCAACAGATTTGTGAGGTGCAGATCAAATATGGACATGTCCTATTTAAAATGATATAATTTGCTCTGATTTGCAAATGGGTTACGTTTGCTGAGCAAATGTTTGTGGGTTTTTATGGTGTGCTGGGGGCAAACAGTCCCTTCACCTGCTTCAATCCAATCAAGGAAATGTGTAAATCACCCCAAGGTAGCGGCTGAAGTAAGTTTCTCAACAAACGTTATTGCTTGCCATAATGAGGGTATAAAATGTTATTAATATTTCAGAACAAGCCCTATTTTTCATTTCACAAACCCACTATGGGGCTCCTTTTCAAAGGGTTGCAGTCAAAACCCAATGGGAGATTCAATTGACTTTAATCTCGCATTCGTTTGAAAATTTGAGCCCATTAGTTAACTTTGCCTTTTCTGTGCAGTTTTATTGCATTTCAATGAAGCCGCTTTCCTGTGGTGCTAAAACACTAATAGTTGCTTCAAATAGTAAATGAGAGGGGTGGAATATAGAGGTAAGATGGGGAGAGACGTGGAGACCGACCTGAAATATTTATAGGAAACATCTCTATGTTCATCCTCCCCCAAAAAATATGATCTATACATGGTCCTTATTCTTAATGCCTGCATAACTTAGAAAAAGCCAATATGTTGCTTAAAGGTACAGAACTGAAATATTTATGTGTTATTGAATAATTTTAGGGATTGAGATGCAACCGTTATGTATTCCACACCGCTTCTGAACCACCACTTCGGACAACATATCAATTGCATCCAGGTGGCAGAGCTAATTGGTGCAATGCATTGTGGTCCTAGGCACGGGGAGGTCAGGGGACTGGCCCTAATCAAATACAGGAGGGACGTGAATAATTCTCTTTGAAGTTGGGCACACCTCGCCACTGGCTCTTGCTCTAATTGCCCGCGCTCGGCACGCAGCCACCCACAACAGGCTTGTGTGTTCTGGATGGCTCTCTCGCTTCTCAGCGCCCTCTCTCTCTCTCTCTCTCTCTGTCTGTCTGTCTGTCTGTCTGTCTGAAGTCCTTCTCAGGCACCAGCATGTAGACCACACAGAGGCAAGGACACATCCTTACCCTCGCCGGTCATTGTATAGTACATAAGCCCTCTGCAGTGTGCTGTATACTATTCCATTGGCACCAAACCGTGAGGGCTGGCTGAGGGCTGTGTGATTTGTGCGAGTCCAGACAGTATGGCTGTCTCCCGGTTTGTCCTTATCTGTGCCTTTCTCCCGGCTGCTGCACCTTTTCCCTTTCCCCGGCTTCATAACAAGCCCTTCCCAATCAGCGAGACACCCCGCCGGGTCAGCCGTCTCCCCTCCGCCCGCTCGCTCTCCCGCCCTTCAATAAATAAATGATGTCATTATATTTTTCATCAACAGATAAACAGCTTCTTTTCCACGCGCAGAATCCCCATTAATGAGAAGTAGGTCAAGTGTGGAGTTCCAAAAGGCGAGCCGATACTCCGGCTCCCCACATCCCACCCCACCCCACCCCCTGGCGAAAAACCTGCAGAGTAGCTGCTCGTACTGGCAATTCATCACGGGCCTCAGCGCGCGGAGGCTCAAGTGAACTGTGCGCGCACATCAAAGGATGCACGGAACAGGTTTTTTATGGACTTACAGTCGGGGTATTACTGGAGGAGATACAAGGCCTGCGTGTGCAGTGGAGAGGAGTCTTGTTGTTTGGAAATGCCAGTCAATAGGCATTGCATACAGCATTACGATTAACTCACATGTTACTGGTATAAGTGACCATGAGAGTTTGAAGCTTCCCATTTCATATCAGCATTTTTTTTGATCAATTTATGAACATTGGATTGTCCTGATTTTAAATTGTTGTCTTTTTAAAAAATAATCTGTAAACAAACAGTGTGATGGGAGTATGCATGAAGCACTAATCTCTGTCACCTGATCCACTCAGTAACAAGCTCAGCTCCTTAATGTGGTGTCAAAGTGGCCAAATGAGCAAACAAAGGCCTCTTGGCGTGGGATTAGGAGGATGAGAGTGTTGGTGAGTGATACCCAGTCAGCCGGTCAGTCAGTCAGCCGGTCAGACGGTCAGACGGCCTGCTGCCCTCCCTGCCCTGACGGAGGCACGGCCGTGTCTCAGACAGTCTGAGCCCGGGTCTGCCTGAGCCCATCTGTTGTGACCCCACACCAGCCTAGCAGGAGGCCCCCGCTGGCCTCTACCACACCAGTGCACAACGGCAGGGGAGGGCGCACTGCTCAGCCGGGCCACTGGGACTGAAGGCGCCTCAGATACCATTAGGGGTTGACATGTAAAGGACGCGAAATATGGTGCTCAATTCAAATACAGCACATGAGGAGAACATCATTATTGTCCCATTTAGTATGGCATAGAATAAATCCATGTGGGCACACAAACACACATGCATGTGCTTGTACAGTTCACGCACACACACACACATACACACACACATACATACACATGCCACCCATGTTTCCATGCATGTATTGAAAAGCTATCTCTCCGATGAGGTGCAATCTGTGCTTGATTTGTTCTTTTTCTGGAGCTGAAGCACCAGTGCCACAGCGGCACGCCTGTTACTATGCGAGATGGGGAGCATTAATCACTCCAGGACAACCGCTTGCAGGAGCTTCTATTTAGGAAGCCAAGTCCATCACCAACTCCCTTTTTTCCCCTCCTGTCTGTCACTTCAGATGTAGAGCAGAACAACACTGATACAGGCAGAATATGACACAGTTGATAAAAAATATAAAAAATATATGTATGATGCTAAGACCCCAGGAACCATATGTACATTTCATGGAAGAATTGGAAACATGGAAGAATACATTTGGTATTTCAAAGAACTCATACGTGGTACTATTATTTATTTATTTCATTTGTTTATTTGTATTTTTCGTGGCTAGATGTTTGTGTACACAGAGCAGAGCAGTCTCAGTGTGTGTGTGTGTGTGTGTGTGTGTGTGTGTGTGTGTGTGGGGGGGGGGTTACCATGTGGGGTCTGTATCGAACCTCGGCCATCTAGCCACTATCCCTGCCTGCATCCAATTTCAGCCTGAACGCTTCCTGTTAAACCCCCATCAAACAGACACACGGCGGCACAAAGGAAAACCTCATCTCCACAGGAAACTAATCCGCCGGTGTGCGCCTGTAAGCCTGTCAGTTTTTTTTATTATTATTGAAAGAAGTCATCACTCATTTCACCAAAGATTAAAAGTATGGCTAAATTGAGAAAATCCGCTTAGGAATTCTGAATTTAAATTTGGAGGGGCAGCAGGGAGAGATGCCAAGGCTTGGGAGGGAAGAAGCACAGGCAGGTATGTGTGAGGTGAGATAAATTAAAAATATATAGAGATTTGTTTCTGTCATTTGATTTCCTCTTTTTTAACCATGGCCAGCTCCCATTTAGTGTTCCTTAATGGAAAGGAATTCTGGGAAGGACAGAGTAGCAAGGATACAGACTGGCCATGAATGAACCTGCAGCCCTTCCATTTTTTTCCTCCAAGCCCTCTGTCTCGTTACAGATTTAGGGTGAAAGGACATGCATGTGAAATGACTTGCCTGTCCAATTAATTGCGTCTTGACTGACAACGCTGTGTTTTAGTTGGGAGAATAACAATTGCTTACTGCTAAAAACAAACACAATGTCGAGGTCTGTGGGCAGTTCTCAGATCTCCTCTGCTAAACACACACTGTATTCGTAGCTCTGATTAAGGTAAATATAATCAAAGGTCCTTTTTCTAATATAGTGGCAACATAAACAGTGAATAATTGACAATAAAATAATTCTATTTTATAAACCTATTTTTGTCAACTCATTAATTGACTCATCATGTACAAATTAATTCTTGTGAAAACACTTTGATCCTTACAGCTGTCTGACATGTATGCACTGTTGCTTGTATGAAGGGACGGTGAGTTGTTGTTTGCCTGTGATGCAGCATGATATGTACGTTATGGAGGGGCACGCTGCTCTTCCAGGAGCGCTCAGAGTCTAGCCTATGATCCCTCTCTGCCATTGTTGTTGCTCTCGCTGGCCAGAGCTCTCTTCTTAGCTGGTAATTATGTCAGGCCAGGCCTAAATGATTCATTATTTATTTTGCCTGACTGCTGCCAGAGAGACAGCTGCCCCTGGAGTGGTCATTAATCTGCTATCTGGCCGGGCCGGGCGCGGCTCCTATGATCCCGACCCAATCTCAGATCCTAATCCAAGGAGGAAGGGGGCTGCAGGCCAGGATTTGGCGGCCCCAGCTATCTCTCTCTCTATAATTGATAGGTTTTAGGCGATTATACGCTTCACGTGATTAAGATCTATAACGACATATTGATTCGACTGTACTGGGATTCGACAGCGGTGTGAGACACCCACATTTCTCCCCCTCCCTCTCTCTTCCAACTGTTTGACATTTTGATGTCTGACATTAGATAAAGGCCCATTTTTTCTCCACCGTTACAGCAAACAGGCCAGATGAAAGAGCTGCATGCCGTTTGCGTGTGTATGTACATGTATGCTTACAGTATGGCAAACCGCACATCCGACAGCTTAAAGAGCAGAGGTGAACATGCGCACACACACACACACACACACACACACAAGCATGTCTTTGAGGTGCGAGAAATGGATATGTGGTTATTAATTCTGATTAAAAAACTAAATCGGACTCCTGCGTTTCAACGTCCACCGAGCCAAATGATGGGTGAAGCTCGGCCCTGCAAAAGATCAGTGATGCTGGGGCCAGATGATCATTATGCTGCTCGTGCTCTCAGAAGAACAAAGCCAATTGAAACACTGGACTGGGCAAGGGGTCAGTAATTGGAGGATGAATGCTTTCCAAATGTGACACAGAGAAAAAAAAAATGTAATTTTGCATGGAACAAAGTCAGCGGGTACTGCATGTGTGAATCCATCTCATCTCTGAAAAGGAAATGTTATTAAACTGAGCAAAATGTGACATTTTGGGGTTAGCGTAGCAACGTAGCAATTGTGGTGTTCTCTCCGATAGCATCAAAGCAGCCGTGTGCCTGATGAGCTGCTCTGGGACGAGATGTTCTGAGAGGAAAGGCCTCCATGTGAGACACATCTACAGGCTCAGCTAATTAGCTTAGCTTAGCTTAGCACCTTCATGCAGGCCACATCTAGACCTGCTGGAGCTGCCCAGATGGGAGGGGCCCTGTCAGGACACGAACCAATCAGGTCATACCATGACTGGGCCGTTCAGCATTCCTGATGAGAGAGGACAAAAAAAGAGAAGAAAGAAAGAAAGAAAGAAAGAAAGGAAGAAAGAAAGAAAGAAAGAAAGAAGGAAAGAAAGAAAGAAAGAAAAAGAGCTGAACAGTGAAGTCTGTCTGATGAACTGCTAGCCCTCTCCTCTGTCGACTTACCACGTGAGTATCCATCCTTCTCAGTAATAAACTGAGCTCTGGAAGGGGAAAAAACCTGTTAGGGCATTAAAGAAAAGCAGACAGAAGCACTTCTAACTCATTCCAGCATTATGGTGCATTTCCATTTTTTCGCCTCGGTCTTAATCTCCATTGAATGACTGTCATCACCCTGCGGCAGTAATTAGGTATGGACTCTGGACAACAACAGACGAGTCGGCCTAGCTCGTCACAAGCAGCAAATTACCTTTAGCTTATGGTAAGCAATATTCCGTGCCAGGCAACTTTTACTGCTGATTAGCAATTAGCCCAAACTACCAGCAGCCGAAGCGCTAATGTTTAATTTGCTCCTCTAATGATATACAGCATTCGGGTGCACCCAGACTCAGAGAGAGAGAGAGAGAGAGAGAGAGAGAGAGAGAGAGAGAGAGAATGAGTGGGGGTTGAAATGTATGGATTTCTTCTTAATTCCTTTTCATTTACAACCTGACAGGCCCGCAGGTAGGAATGGGAGGAAATTTCTTAGCGATTAGTAATGGCTGCCCCTCCAAGGCGGGCGACTAGTGAATGCTAAAAAGGCACGCACAGTCTTTCCCAGGCCTCTGCCTCGCTGCAAACTGCTCCTCACACAATCATTCACGCACACACACACACACACACACACACACACACACACACACACGGGCCTGGGAAAAAATAATAGAATTTTTTCTCCAAGACAAGAGAGTAATTACTTTCTCTGTCCAAAATGGGGCATGTGAGAGGTGTTTATTTTGACCATATCTGCAAGCGTACGAGCGTGCAGTGACTCACGCCTGCTCAAAATGGAAATAGATTCGGAAATATACCATCATGAGACTGCACGCCTTATTATCAAAGAGGCCCCGTTGCACAAAAAGTACGTAATCACGGCCTTCATTATTTCAAGGAACTGTTGTTCATTTCTCCTGTGACATCATCGCTGTCTTCCAGAGATGCCAGTAAAACATTACAGCGGAATCATCGGACTAATTAGGCCCCGGCCTACACTACCCACAAGGCCTGATGTGGAGAACCTCCTAATGCCTTTTTTTCTCTTTTCTTTGCGGTAAAGAGCCTTGTTTGCAAACACAAGCAAAGCAGCGTCAAAGGAACCTCCAGCGAGTTCCCCACGGACCCGGCTAATCTGCAGTGGATTCTCGTTTAAACAGAAAGAAGGAGAAGAGAGAGAGAGAGAGAGAGGGGAGGAAAAAAAAGAGAGAGAGAGAGAGAAGGAGGCGCTCATGGGCTGGACTCGACAAATCAGGTGGACTCCTCGCACAGGGCCTCTCTGGAGCCTCATCTGGAGCTGCGGCTTGTTAAAAAACGGCAATGGGCACTGTGGGGATAGCCTTCTCCCCCGGGGTTAGGGAGTGCTCGGCACTAATGAACGCCCAGGATAAGGCTCGTTATTCCTCCCTGGCTGCCTGCTATTCTCATCCTGGTTAGTTCCTCCCGCAATGCTCCTCTCTCTCTCCCTCTCCCTCTCCCTCGCACTCACTCGCTTTCTTTCCCGCTTGCTTTCTTTCTCTCCCTTTCTCAGAAGGCCGCACTTTTTTTTCACAGAAGCACAATATATTTATGATATTTCTTTAATATGTTTCCATATTTTGGAGTGGTCGGCAGTGTTATGAGATGAGGAGTTGTGTATCATACTAAGAAGCTGCTCTGGTAACTTATTGTGTGTTATATGTGACTAATTACAATGATATGGAACTGTCTGGACCACTGTGATGTACCGCTGAAGTTGAGACCACTGATGACAACCTGGTTTCGAGTAAACATTGACAGCGGACTGGAACATAAAGGAATTCCCATGAGCACACTGATTTCAATAATAAAAAAAGAAAATCAAAAGAATTGGAAGATAAAAAACTGTCCACCCAGACCAGCCATGCACAGAGGTGTGTTTTCTTTTTCAGACCAATGCAGATATATAGGCAAGGTGTGCTTTTGCTGTTTGGAAACTTCAAAAGTGCAGGGGATGTTTTCCTTTTCCTTTTCAAAGTCCACAAACCCAACTTTTTCAAACCCGCACCGCTGGTTTGCCCAGGCTCTTGGGAACAGCAGCTCAGAGAAGGGGGCCTTTGGAACAGAGAGAGGGAGAGAGCTTGGGAACGCCGAGCTCTCTCACTCATCTCCTCACACAAAAACACAAAAGACTGACAGGCTGCGGGTTCAAAGCTTTCACTCCTCTCTCTCTCTCTCCCTCCCTCCCTCTCTCTCTCTCTCTCCCTCTCTCGCTCTCTCTCTCGATCCTCTGGTGTGGAATTTCAATGCTGTATTTCATTTTTTATGGGTGGGATGGGGGTGTATTCTCTCAATGATTCTCTGCCAGTCCCTCTGCGGCCTCCACATCACACTGATGAATTTTGGTAAACTAACAAACAGAGTGTTTCGGTGTCAAGGAGACCACAGCGTGAATAACTAGGTTCCTATTTATTCAAAGGCATGATGACTTTCTGTTAAGAAATGAGGCAGAAGATGCCATTGACTGACTGCCTCCGCTAAACAAAAGCTTTTCTCTGATTTTCAGATTTTTTTTCATTTATTTTCTTATTAGAAAGCAATATAATTAAAAATCTTGGTTTTGTACTGTTTTTATACTGTGCAATTCTACAGAATAAAACCTGATGCTCATAACTCCTTATATGCTCCGAGATCAGTTTACTGAAGGACCTCGGAGGTCAGTCGACTGAAGGACTGATTTCAGAGCAGCCACATGTGTTCCCCATTAAAAGAAGTCACTGGACAAAACAGACACTCAGCTGGCGAGCGAGCTCCTGGAGGAAGTGCTGTGCACCCAGCTGCAACATTACATGAATAACTGCTGTACCTTTCACACGTCACACAACTATGTACGCAGAAATGGCCAACGCAGTGCTGCCGTCATGGAGAATGCACTGTAACCCTTGGCTCGGTAATCAGCTCTCTCAGGTGATTGCAGTGGAGAACATCTGCAGGTCTGCAAGGTTGGAAAGGCAATAGAGAATGACAAACGGCAAGTTAATTAGTTATATTGAATCACTGTAAATATCAGCAGGACTAGCTGTGAAAGGAAGCTAATTCACTGAGCAAAGAAAAGATTACTCTCCTTAAAGTGACTCAGTCAGTCAGTCAGTTAGTCACCATCTCATTGAGGTGGCAACAGCGGACAAGACTGTGTGTCAATATTGTACAATTACAGACACTGAACTATGCTATTATTGAGCAGGAGCAGGGGCCGAGGGCTTTGGGAATGGCCAGAACACTGCAGTCTCCCTTGTCCGACCCAAAGGTCTCAAGGATACACAGTCTCTAAGTCAGCCAGCTGTGTCTTCCTCGATACATCAGAGAGGTGAGGAGGGGGTGAGGAGGAGGAGGAGGAAGAGGAGGAGGAGGAGAGGTCAGGCCTCTAGGGCAGTGCTGCTATCTCAGCCTCCTAAGGAGATGGCTGTGGGGACTGTGTTGGAGCGTCATCTGCCCTCTATGCCATTTAGATAAGGAAAGGTCAGAGCACGGCAGTCACTTTCTGGCCCAAGGCCCCCCCTGCCAGAGCTGGAGACCCGATACTTCAGCCGCGTCAAGGTGATGTTTCAAAGTGCTGCTCATATTTGATTTTTTTGCCGAAACTTTGTAAGTGGTAGCCTTTTCACATATCGCCTCCTCTTTCAGCATGTCTTCCTCCGCGTGTGCGTTCCCGTCCCCTTGCTCGACAGGAGTAATAAAATAAGGGCCGTCTCGTGTTACAACGCTTTCCCACTTCACGTGTGCCTTTCCGACGACCAAGCACTCCCATTCCCACCCCACCCCTCCCAGCCTCCCACCCTTTCAACTGAACTCACTCTGTTATTCCTGATTAGTTGTAAACGAGCAAATATTTTCCCAATGTTCGCCAGGTTAGATCCCCCATTTAATTAAACTGCCTCATTATGTGGCGCTCTGATTAGTGGAGGGGAATCAATTATTCAATTCACAAACATGGGCCGCAGGAGCTGGAGGTGCACAACAAGCCGCTCATTTAATTCCAAGGACACTAATTAGCTACAAAGCAAGCAGCAACTTTCTTTCTTTCTTCCCCCCACTCTCTCTCTCTCTCCCTCCCTCTCTCTCTCTCTCTTTCTCTCGTCCTTCTTCCTCCTCTTCCCTGCAATTACTGTACATGCAGGACACGGGAGGAGAGAGTGGCGAAGTGAAGGGAGGGATTGTGGGAAATGTGGAGGTACAGAGGATGGGCGGGGCGGGTCAATCCGCTCCTTATTTAGCCGAGTTGTAGCCCCTCGTCAGCGGGGTCAAGACGGAGTGGCGGCCGCAGGAGGGAGGGAGGCTTATTTGCTGATATGTAGATCAGTGGTGGGGAAGCCGAGCATCCAGGAGAAACGACCCTTGGGAGTTTTGGATGCTTCGAGCTGGAGGCCCGCTACTTTTGTTCTCCACAATCAAACAGCGGGCAATTATCCGAATTATTGACAGCAGATTTCTCATTTCAACTGCAAATTAAGGCTATCAATAAAGCTTTCTGATGCAAAAGTGACTAATTAACCAACGTTGTGAAGCTCTGAAGCCTTGATATGCGGGGGGAAAAAAAGCTTCCAGTCGGCTGTACACTGTGGAAACACAAGGGAACTAATTAGTTTAATTATCAAAACAGCTAATTAAAATTACACAGTTGCCTAATTAGTTCTGTGCTTCTTGCTGTCTCCTTCTCCCCCCTCTCTTTTTTCCTTATTGCCCTCTCACTCTCTAATTGACAGGTTGAAGTTAAATATAAAACAGGAAAAGAGGGAATGAGAGAGTGAAAGAGAGAGAGTGATTGGAAGTGTGTGTGTGTGTGTATGTGTGTGTTTGAAGGAGGTGTTGGGGGTAAAAGGAACACATGGTGTCTCTTGAATATCTTAGCTGATGCTATCTTCTCATGTGGCAGCTAACGCTAACAGGAAAATAAATGACTTCTATTCCTTTGGTGAGCACTTCCAAATTTTCCTCCCATTAATCTGTCCTTGGCATGGCCGACTGGAAGGGTTTATCCTCCTCTTCCTCCTTGGAAACACGGGATCCTGACAAATGAGCAGGTCACAGTCAACAGCGTGGCCAACTCCTCCTCCTCAGCCCTGGAAAGGCTCCCTCTGAAGCGTTTACTTTGGAATCAAATTAAAATAAGCATCTTAGCCAGAGATGAATGCGCATCCGAAAGGCCATGCGGAATCAGGATAACTCAAATCTGTCAGTCAGAGTATCCCTGAGGATATGTTAAAGGACAATATGACCAACGTTTGTTAGAGTATTAGATAAGCCAGACAGGATGTGATTGGACGTGTCTCACAGAAAAGCTGCACAAGTCTGAAAAGTGCTGACAAAAAAAAAACAACAGCAGAGATATTTGTGGCTTCAAATGTTGATGTAACAATGTAAGACATTTGTAGGTTAAAACCACACTTCCCTCAAGTTGCAAGCTAGTGGAGTGGCTAGCTAGCCTAGCACTGTGTGTTTTGTTTGCTTTTTTCTTCTTCCTTGGCTCTTCTTTGCCATCGCTCCTGCCGTACAGTAAGTCTAATGGCTTGGCCTGGCACTGCTAAAGGAGCTCGGCTAATTGGCCAGTGTTTTCCGCATCATGTGCACCAATGGGCCTCCAAATGGGCCTCATTAAAGATTTCTGCCTGACAGGTTAAAAATGATCGTCTCTAAATATTAGATGGAACTGGTGAGCAGCTAGTCTTCTCTTGACCTGCATGAGCCCAAGCAGGCAGACGAGCTTCCTCTTCTATCATTATCCACTATCCGCATCATATTATTTAACACACATTCATTTGCCTCCAACACGGCCCAGCACTCCAGCACAGCCATGTCTGATTAGCTTATCAGTACCTAGGGGAGAGCACTGAGTGGACCCCCTCGAAACGGAGCAAGGCTAGAGAGAGTAATATCTGTGTGTGTGTGTGTGTGTGTGTGTTTGTGGGGGTTGGCTGGGCTGGAGAGGAGAGGAGAGGCGAGGGGGAATATCATCTGATTATCTTGGAGTCTAGGGTCTATCTGAGCGCTGATGGGAGCTGGACGGCGGAGCAACACAAACAGCCTGTGCGCATGCAAATGGCCCTCGCCCGGCCCTGGCACCTGGCCTCTTTCGGCCAGAGGTATTTTTAGTCGCGCTAATCAGGGAGCTTATTATTTCTTAGGTTCACTGTAACTTTGAACTCCAGACTCCCTCCCTCCTTAAAGATTCATGAAGGCAAGGCCATCGGGGAGCCAGCCTGAGATTGGGAGAGGTCAGAGGTCGCTGTTACCCCTACGGCAAGCAGAGAAAAACAAATTGCATGTTTCAAGGGCAGGATTATTGTGTACCTCTCAAAAAAGCACTGTACACATGTTACTGTACGCCATTACATCTGTTTCCCCCCCCCCACCAGCACTGCTCACCGCTTCTCCACTGGAACATGCTAGAACCCATGAGGGAGAGCGAATTGTCTGCCGGTCAGAATAGGAAAATACATCCCAACAGGACGAGCAGAGTCGAAGTGGAGGGATCTTGTTTTGCCCTGTTGGGATTTAGCTTCCGACATTGACCAGCGGAAATAAGTCACTTATTACACGACTACTTGCCAAAAAAGAGAAAACAACCTTCACACAATGCGTCTTTAAATGAATTTGCTGTTGTTTCATGGACTTCACTAATAATAAACAATATTATTATAATGGACTTCTTGCAGAGTGATACAAGAGATGTGAATCAGAAGCACAAAAGTCATTGCCACTGACAGTGGCCATTAGCTTTTTACAACAGTCTGATAAGAAACATCGGACCTCTAAACATAGCGAGGGTACATTCAAAGTCAATGGAACCTTGTGAAGCATTCTGCAGAGCTGCGGAATAAATAAACCCAACGAGTCTGAATGGGGATATAAAGTTCATGGACAAACCAGCCTGAGTGGTCTCTGGAGGGTCACTGACCGTTTGAGGCGTGTAGCCCTGATGTTGTCTGCAGTGGATGTTTCATTGTATTGAGTACACGGCCACTACACAGGGCTCTAATACTGTAATCCAGCAGACAGACAGTCAATGCATGGATTAGGTGATTGGCCATGGCGCCCTGTGACTGGCCCAGCCACTGACACACACCAGCAGAACAAAGGAAAGGAAACGGGGGGGGGGGGGGGGGGGGGGGGCCCC
>JASCQY010000053.1:1668246-1699627 GCA_030264315.1 Sardinella tawilis | reverse complement strand
GTGTGTGTGTGTGTGTGTGTGTGTATATTAGGGGGAGGGGGTGGGGTGGGGCAGCCATGTCTGGGTGATGCTGCCACCCCAACCCTGCCCTGGCCTGCCCAGCCCAGCCAACGCTCCCTAGCCAGCTAAATTGCAGGCCAACACTCCCAGCCTAGGGGGCCAGAGAGGACTATCACAGCGAGCACGGAACAGCACAGCACATCCCTGCTGCTGGAACACAGGAGAAGGGCAGACAGAGAGTAATGAACAAAATGAGCTTGTTTCCTGCTAAGACCTGCATGCATGTTTGTTTATTCAAGGTGAACGTGTTTTTCCTTCCCTTGCCTGATAATATACAGGGGGAGCATGAAAGGGGTTTTATCTACCTTTAACAAGTTATAGCCAATCATCTTTAAGGCCCAAGGATGCTTCAGTTAAGTCCAATAGTAAACATAATTCAGCCATGACGGCCCGGAAACGCTTTGAAGTTCAAACTCAATATTGTGACATTATGTTACTCGTATTCCATGGGTTAGCCGTAAATAGATACAAATACGGTGAAAAGCAATATGCTCAGGGCAGGAAAAAAAATATGTTTTGGAAAATGACTTTGTTCAAAATTCATGAGTAAATTGTGCATGGGAAATGACATCTCCAAATACTTTACTGACAGAGAGATGCCCCAATTCTGCGGCGTTTATATTTGAGTGTGCTAAACAATAAACTCACGATGCACTTTGTGAAATGAGTGTACACTCACACAGAGCCCGTGCCTGCCTCCCCCACCGAAGCCGCAACTGTCACAACCTTTAGCGAGGTTTATGCTGGCGCGCTTTATCGAGTACCTCTCAATCAAGGCTCAGGTAAACAAAAACACGCAGGAGCCGCAGCCAAAGGGCGCCAGGCATGCTGACCCTTTTTCATCCCTGATGGGTGCTTGTGCCGCCTTTAAACAGAAAGTCCAACGCCAAAAAGCGGCAAATTAAAACACACAACGCAATTAGCTTGAATGGTGCTCATCT
The DNA here is from genome assembly GCA_030264315.1 of Sardinella tawilis. Lineage (NCBI taxonomy): Eukaryota > Metazoa > Chordata > Actinopteri > Clupeiformes > Clupeidae > Sardinella > Sardinella tawilis. The sequence continues at coordinate 1,698,626 of JASCQY010000053.1, read as the reverse complement.
CCATTATGAAGGATGGACCATCAACAAAGAGAGCCCTACCTCCCACCCCCATCCCCATCCCCACCACCGCCCCGGAAAAAAAAGATCTCGACTGGGACACAATTTCCATAAAAGTCAGAGAAGCACTCACGGATTCCACTGAATATCTGTAGGGTGTTTGCTGTGTGAACTACGGTATGTAGCCCATGGTCGACAATCTGCCCACTGTATACAGGCAGAGGCACAACATGTACTGTATAATATCCAAATATGTAATAAATGTATACTATGTTATCTCACATCACTGAGAGATGACTACATCAGAGCGTATGTCTACAAAATGCTCGAGGGAGATGAGAAAAGAATAACGGCTAAATAATCTTTAGTCTATTTTAAACAGGACTCTGAAACTTTCAAAATGGAAGCTGCGTTAATTTCATAACAAGGCAAACAGCCTGCACCAGCCACCCTGATTGAATACTGGTGATGATTGTCATAAATAGCACGGTTGTCTGATCAAGTTTCTTCATTCAAACTAACGATGACAACAACCAAAAGGAATTGATGATGGCTAATTAGCAAAACCATAATGTTTCCCTCCTTTTCAGCATCTCCCTCGAGGGTATTTTGAATCATTATGCAAATGATGTTGTGAAATGTCAATTAGCACACTAAGCAAGTCTTATGATTTATCATTTTGAAGAGAAAATCTTTCCGCAGAGGCAAACTTTCCACCAGAAGTCACCTGAAGTAATGAGGAGAGTGTGTCTGTCTGGTGTGTGCATGCTCTACACTTTAACTACTCCTAACAGCTCTGTCACAGCTAGAACCAAAAACATAGAATTCTACTTCAATAACTGTAATTATGCTACAGTTAGCTATCAATTAACAAGAAAATATTACTTAAAATTATTTACAAAACAGGGATCATCCCCAAAATGGAGAAAAGGTTTCCTCCTTCTCTTCTCTCTCTCTTGGCATTTCCAAGGCATGGCAACTTGCCTTGCTCCTCAAATGAGGCTCCATTTCCCTGCAGAGGATTTTAGTGGCAGAGAAATGACCCAATAAATCAACCAATAAAAGACAATGTTGGGTGTCAGTTAGGTTTTGTAATTGAATAATTACTGGACAGCACGCCACGGAGAAGTGATTACGGGCACGGCTCTCCAAATGTCAAAAAGCAATTGAAATGAATTACACAGCTTTAAAATAACTTCCGTGATAAGGCTACAATAAAGCTGCACTCCGTTTACCCTGTTTAGCCAAGCTTCTAGCCTCTGCTTTCTCTCTCTTTCTTTCTCCCACTCCTCCTCCTCTTCCTCCTCCTCCTCCCTCTCTTCTCTTCACCTCAACAACCCTAGAGGCCCTGGCTCCAAGGCATACAGTCCACTCTTAGCTTTGGGCAAAGTGCTTTTCAAGGGTGTCATCATAATGATTGTACTTGTTAATTAACCTGGGTTGAAGCATCCCCCCTCCACCAAGCCACAGCCATTGAAGAAGGTGGCACTAGGAACACTGGACCAATTTACAGTAATTAGTTGGCATCCAGTGGTCAGACAAACTTTTTCATTTCCATTATGTCATCTGTACACTGAGAGAAAGGTCAGTAAAGCTAAAACTCTCCACAAGAGTCAATGTGACCCTTGTCCAAACGTGCTTCCTGTACTGTAAAGCCATAAACCGTGCTGCACATACATGACTGGTACTGTTGCAAAGTGCAGGCCTGACGATGGATGGAAGAACTCGCAATCCCAGACAGCTGCTTCATCCATTATCCAGAGGTACATTTAATGAACTAAACTTGTGCTGAGCCTCATTACCACTCTTGGCACCAGATCATATCATCCCCACTGTTCTGATCTCTCAGCAACATGTTTCTTGAGACAAAAAAAGAAAAAGAAAATGAAATCGTGCAAAAAGCTCAAACCACGCCAGATTTGGACTTTGATTAAACATTGAGGGACACCCGCTTCGAAAGAACTGAGTAAGGCCTACATCAGTGCTCCGTGTCGGGAGGACTCTCCGGGGAGCCTCTCCTCGTTATTGTTCACTGGCCGCTGCCCACTGCCCGTCGCCCTCCTTTAGGTCTCAACTGGACCCTGTTGGCCTGAAAAAGAGACTTTGATCATTATTTCGGGCACGGCCAAATACAAGATGGCTGCCTCATGCCACGCTTCCATGCCAAGGAGAGGGACAAAATGCAAAGGCAAGGGGGGTAGGGGAAGGACTTTGATTGGCAGCCATTCAGAATATCAAGGTCATTGTTAATAAGATCATGTTGATTTATGTTCCGCACAGATCCACTGGGTCTGCTGTGATGGCGTCCCTTGACAGGGTATGCTCCCATTTTGCTGCCGCGTCGGAAAAGTGAATGCATAAAATAATGAGAGCAAGAGGGATATTGAATCTTCATGGGTAATTTAGATATATTTTCTTTTCATTTGCTTGATATACATAACAAATGGAACTTTGATTAGTCGCCCTTATGAATGAATAAGTTGCATGAGCTTCACAAAAAAAGTAGGTTATGGTTTTTCATAAACAGGACATTCACTAGAATTTGAAAATATTTTGTAATAAGGATAGAGAGCTCTGGAGAGACTGTTAGCTTGGATTCAGGTGTCTAAATAAACATCATACTATAGTACAGTATACCAGTGAATGTTATGCTAAATTAGATTAATGATTGTTAAAGAAGAAATCTGGTGTGAATCAATCATAAGTCCTGTTGTTTGTTGTAGTGTTTGTTGTAGGAAAAATAACCAGAAAGTTTGATACATCATAGCCTGAATAGTAACTAAAGGTCATATGCTCCATTCTGCTGCCGATTGGTTACTGTATGCTGCTGGTCTCCATTATACCAAATTTTCTTCTTGTGTTTCTTGTCAACAGCACTCGGTAACTTCAAACAACAACAACAACAACAACAACAACAACAGGAATAGGGATGGATTCATACTGGATTTCTCCTCTAATATGACACTTCGCCTCAGGTAGACTGACACTATTTTACCTGTGTTTTGACTTTGAGGTATATTATGGAATATCATATTAGGTGAATACTGGTTTCACACGTGGCCATGAGCATAATCCGACCTCATTATGATCTGTAGAAGAGAATGACGTAGCACAGTAAGGTAAATACACCAAATCATTCAAATCAACACTGAAAGTAGATCAAGTTGTTGGAAGATGTAAAAATGTTACCATCATCCTTGTAAAAGTAAGTCAGATTGCATTATTGTCCATTCAGCTGTGCTGTTATGTCATGTGCCATTAAAATCCATTCTTTCACACTAGTTTGGGTGACATACTGTAAGGCAAAGGCAGTCACTCTTCAAAGACTGGTAGCTCAACAAGCTTTGTCGGTCTTTGTCGGCCTTCCCCCCTACAATTAGACTCTAGGGCACGGTCTACTCAGCCATTGTTTGCACTAGACTAGAAAAGGGTGCTGAGTCACACTTAGGTGGTGCATAGCTGGACCGCCATTAGCAAATTTAGACTGGTGCTTTGAGGTTCTGGAAATAGAAATGTTCAGATTAGACATGTCAGGTTAGAGTCATGATCTGTTTTTTTTTTTTTTTAGATATTTTTTATGGGCTTTTTGCCTTTAATTGACAGGACAGCTGAAGAGTGACAGGAAGTGAATGGGGAGAGAGAGACAGGGAGGGATCGGGAAAAGACCGCAGGCCGGAATCAAACCAGGGTCCCCAGAGTCATGGTCGGGCGCCCAACCAACTGAGCTAGTGCGCCCCCGTCATGATCTGTTCTGATCAGATCTGTGTCATGAGTTATATCCATAAATTAAGAAACATTACACTCAGACCATGGATTCAGATCTAGATAGCTGGACTAGTCAGTGGACCTGTATTTGGTTTATGCTGACAACTCAGACAAAAATTGGATGACAAAATTTCCTATCTTGGAACAGATGGTGAAATGTGCCATAATTTACCCAGCATTTGGTGAGATGGAATTTGTTTTTTCAGCATTTGGCTACATAACTAGGCCACACAGTTGGCATAGGCTAAATGTATAAGGCCTTTATTACAAGAAATAACCACACATTTGAAGCAAAAATAAATATTAGGTCATGTGAAGTACACCTTGCCATGTTTTCCTCTTTGGTTGAATAAATGTTGCTTTTCCATGACTGTATCAGACTTCAACCACTCCATGGCTACAAAGTGTGTGTACTGTAAGACTCGAGAGATTCAAGATGACCTTGAGAGAACTCAAGGTGTCCAAATGTAATCCTCCGCTCACAGTGGTTTAATATATTGTGTTCTCCAATCGGGCTGAAAGGCTTGTGCTTTACTGTCGCTTGTACTGATACCACCGTATATACTTGAAGAGATTTTTTTTGGGAGACCACCCCTTCCCGTTTTGTGCTGCTAGTGAGCTCTATCAAGTGGTATAAATCTTTAATTTTAGAGATCAGCATTAATGGCCGAAACAGCCTGAGATCCGAGCCTCCCTCCTCCCTTTCATCCTCTCTGCTGGTGGAATTCCGGAGGGGTCTGCGCTCAATCGCTTGCTCCCGTAAGTACACAAAATTAGCTGCTTATCTGTTGATCTCCGTACATGATCCCGATGAAATCCTTTCTGTGCGTCCAAGGCTAGCGCCTGCACAGGAGTTAGCTGGAGGAGCCAGCACCCGGCTCTCTGCCTCCCTCTGCCCACAGAGAGAGGGAGAGAGAGGGGGAGGGAGAGAGAGAGAGAGAGAGAGGGAACTGGGCCTAATTAAATTGTTCTCAAAGACAATAAGGACTGGGCTTCTTCCTCTTACTGCCTCCCTAGTCACCACCAGGGCTTTGGGCTAATGCTAAGCCTCAGCTTTTTACCTTGCTGATACACAGGGGCTCAGAAATTGAATTGTCATTAATCTTCTTTAGCCCCCACCATGCAAGGTAGCAATATTTCAGAAAATAAAAAAGGCGAAGATATATACCAGCTCAAGGGGGGGAGGAAAGAGAAGAGGGAAAAAGAGTCAAGTTTGAGTGCACAGATAAAGGCTAACAGAGTTAAGTTTCACTCACTCCCCTGCACAGATTTGATATTCTGTGTGTAGTTGACATGGGGGCGTCTCTATAGCGTGCATGCACAGAATGTGTGTGTATGTGTATATATATATATATATATATATATATGTATATATATATATATATATATATGTGTATATATATATATATATATATATATATATACAGTATGCTGTGTGCCTGTTCTGTAGGATAGTAGACAATGTGTAGACTCTGCCAAGCCTATCCGTCTCCATGTTGGCTTTTTATTTCTGCTCCTGCACTTGGTTTGTGCTCCCATACAGGCTTCCAGAATTAGGCTGAGCATCACTTGTGCACGGGGCCGGTGAAAGGCAGAGAGTGACTGCAGCTCTCGTTAGCCGTGTTGGCTTGGCTATTGATTGCACTGGGCCACTGGGGGCTCCCTACCTGCAGTTGACTTTGTACTTTTGCAGGAGTTGTAAGGGTCTGCTGAACAACAGGGACTATGCACATCTCAAACAAGATCTATGAAAAGCCTATCAATTAGGCTTTGAAGGTCAAGGCAACTCTCTCTCTCTCTCTCTCTCTCTCTCTCTAACACACATACACACACACTCTCTCTCTTTATCTCCTCTAGATACTCTCTTCAACTGGCAGTAGACTATACTCCCTCTTTCTCCCTCTCTCTCTCTCTCCCTCTCTCTCTCTCTCTCGCATCATGCCCTCCAAAATACATCTGAAGACTCCATTCAATTAAATATCTCTCAGCTCCAGCTGCTCCCTAAGTGAAAGGTCATCTAAGTCCAGGAGGCTAAAAGAGAAAGACTTGGCTTCTTCAGAATACCCTCTATCCCTGCACACACCCCTCCCCCCGCCCCCCTCCTTCCACCCAACAAAGCCTCCCCCAAGCCTGGGCTGCCGCCTAATGATACCCACTGGTCAATCCCTAACTAGCAGTGACAGTTCCCCCCAGAAGCACCACTGTGGACGAGAGCCAATCGATCAGGTGAAAAAAAAAAGAATACATATAATGATAACCCGCAGACATAATGTCAAGCCCTTGCACCGTCCCAATTGGTTGACATTCAGGTAGGCAGAGGGGAGAGCAAACTGGCCAGACATCAAACAAGAGGTGCTGCAGCAGTGAGCTGCGGTGCGGCACCAGAGGTCAGCCCCCTCTCTCCCATGAACTCTAATTACCTACACTGTGGCCTGAGGGAGAGAGGATGGGATGACCAGCGACGCCCAATGACCCTCTCCCCAATAACTACATATCAACACAACCACCATATAATTGAGCCTCATTACCAGGGTTAGAGTGGAGCAAGTGTACACTGAATACAAAAGAAGCATGAAAAGAGGGCTGGGAGATTATAGGTGTGTGTGTGTTTGGGGGGGGGGGGGGGGTATGCACATCGCCTGTGGCTTATTCTTCTTGCAACGTGCATCTGGATCATTACCTTGTTTATGAATTTTGAATGAAAGCCCACATTAAAAATGGTACTTTTCCAAAAGCCCAATTTAGTTAACGGACAAGGTTAAATCCTTATCTCTGCGACTTGGCAATTATTATATCGGGAGTGTGTTTTGGTTTTGCTCCCTTTCACCCTTGAAGTGGAAGGCAGGATCCTCACACTCAAGTGTACTGTAGGAGACAAACGACTCCAGAGGGACAGAGTGTGCGTGGGTTCGTCTTACCAGGCGATGCTTTGCCAATCTATTTTTCCCTTTAATTGCGAGCAGACAAGTGGAACCATACATCTGCTCAGTGCTGCTCGACCCAATACATAAGAGCCATTGATCAGTCGGGCTTAAAAAGCGGTGCCACTTTCCACTCCCCTCATTGAGAGCAGGCAAGGCATTATTATCAGACGAGCTGATATGATACACCAACTCAGCCACCCTGGTGTACCCCCATCCTCCCCCCACCCCCCACCCCCAAACCCGGAGCTCTCAGCCCACATGCTCCTTATATTCGGGGCGTCTGGTTTTGGATGTGAGATGGACAGACCGGCTGACTCCAGTGCTCGATGAGAAAGTGCAGTGCTGGGCGGTCCTGCGCCCTGAAGGCCCATCAATAGCCCCTGGGATGGCTGCTTAATGGCAGTCGCACAGGATGGCTGCCGCTGCTCTCCTGATTAGAGCACGGCACAGAGGAAAGGGGAGTAGGGAGCAACTCTCCAGTAAAGCATAACCTGTCTATCTCTCTCTCTCTCTCTCTCCCTCTCTCTCCCTCTCTCCCCCCCTTTCTAATCTCAAAAGTAGAGGAAACTGCTGTGATCAGGTTTCCCATAGTATCAATACCATCCCCTTTCCTGGCCCCTGCCTATTCCAGTCACCAGTGCTTGCATTGGCCAGAGGTCTACAGCAGTGTGTTTGGACAACTTGTGGTAGCACAATGGCTTGCAAAATCCTCATGAAAAGTTATTCTTATTGGAAAAGTCCGAAATGAGTTTTGAAAGTGGAAGAGACCCGGGAAGTAAGAGCCCAGGGGGGTTTACATTGTTCAGGATGGCTCCTTACGGCAAATTGTATGTTTGTTTACAATGACGTTCCTCTGGATAGAGTGATAAACTGGATGTTAATTAAATCTCTTAGCATATACGCAACTAAAAAATCTCAGTAGCCTAAATGATGGGCAAGTTATGACTGAATGAGAAGCTTTGAGCAATACTTTATTTGCTGTTGTTTCTTATTGATTTGGAGGTCATCCATTCTCCTGTGTCACAAACAAAACAAATGTTGCTGTGCTGTATGATTTGTCATTATGTCCCTGTCTCCAGTGGTCTGCAGGCACACCCTCTAATCAATGAGCCATGGGCTCTATGAATTGCCATTGTGATGATTAGGTATCGACCCCTCTCCTTATGGGAATGCTTTATGTGACACAGAGACTAGTCACATATTCAAATATCACAGTAGCGTATTATTTCAGTAAACACTAAATCCATAACTGGATTTGGATTTCCTGGGCTAGGGGGAAACGGAGGATATTGGTCTATGAGTGGATTGGATAACACAATACTATTGTTTCTGCTTAGAGCAGCCAAACCACCGTGTATCAGTATCACCGTGTATAAGTCCAAACTTCATATGAACATTCACAGACTTTCAGTCATTCAGTTATTAAGTTAACAAAGCCATGAGTATTAGCCCCAACTACTTAGCCAAACACATATTAATAGTTAATTGTGTAGCTCAATCACCTGTAATTACTGCCAGACTTGTCAGAGCAACAGTACAGTGTGATGTGCTGTAGCTGTACGAAGCGCTGGTTTGCAGACTGCAGGTTTGAAGCAGGCTGTGGAGGAGACTCTGTGTGTAAGGTAATTGAATGCCCCCCTCCAAGTTAGCACTTCAGTCCTCCCAGACTGCCTTCACCGGAGGAACCCGATTGGCTCATTTATGGGCCCAAAGTCTGGCGGCGTTGCGCTCCTACAGGTGCCACCCCTCAACGTCTTTCATTTCCAGCTCTCTTCACTCTCGCCTGCGTCTGAAAAGTCCCACTTGCTCCCTTTGATTGAACTCATTGGGATTACAACAGAGTTAATCGCTCCTGGGTTTGTCCACTTATTACCATGTGAACTCCCCTCGGCACCCCATTGTTTTCCTCCCTTCCATAAAGATTACCTGCTCTCGGCGGCAGGATTGCTCTATTGTCTCCGCTCGAGCGTGGGTGCCTAATGAAAGGCGAGTGGCAGACTGCACAATAGAAACGGCCGCTGTGGCAAGAGGTGACTGTGTGTTCATTAATGAAAGGCGCTGGAACTGCCTTTAAAAATAGAAATGCTGGCAGGTCTTAGATTGAGCTATTAGGTGCTCGTGATTGTATGTGAGGCTCCCCACCCTTCCCATATTTTAAACCAGCAGGTAACAGAGAAAATTGTGGCACAGAGGACTGTTGCAAACCTCCGCATGTATACATGCAGGAGAAAATGCCAACAGTTTACTCCATTTGTTTGCTGAAGTAACAGTCAAGGTTTGACTCTTAACATTGTTTAGATCAGATGTGTCCTGCCGTGAAGCAATTTTAGCTTTTTGATATGCGGGGCCCAAGAAAAAAAAAAGACCATACTGTATGTTCGTCTACAGCTATTAGCAGTTCTTTCATGGCTAAACATTTCCAGCACAGTCTTGGAAATAAACTTGATTTGATAGACATGTTGTTAGAAAAAGTTTTTATGGAGAACTAGCATTTTTGTGGAAGGCTAGCCACAAAATAGCTCAATTATCTGTCAGATTTCTTTTTAATGGAATTTTGTAAAATTTTGTTGTCATATCTACCTTGAAGAGAGCGAATGAATACCTTTGCTGAAAACAGGCCATAACTGCAGTGAAATGCTTTCAATCACGACTCCAAGGACAGTTTCTCTGAACAGACTCATGCCACGGCCACACAGACCACTTAAGCAACACTTAATTCATTTTCAATTTGTTTACAGTCCATTTACTCTCACAGTAATGTCAGACTAATTTCATGCTTTTCACAGAATGCATTTTTTTTCAGACTGGAGAGTGGTGTATAGTCAGTCCTGAATCAAATTAGGATGTGCTTGAGTGGCCCATTCAGTCCTTCTATTCATCACTAGCATCCAGGATACTGCTTTACAACACAGATTCCTTGCATAACATTTTTGCAACATTCTGCAGGTAAATGTTTTATGGCTTTGTGCATTTATGTTTCTATAATCTTGTGAATGTACTTTCTACTCTGCCTAGTTGGTTCCATTGGCTTATCCAGCCTCCATGCTCTGATAAACCTTTTCCTTCTCTCTGCAATTCAACCCAATGAGATGAATTTTTATCAGTGACATCAAATCTATCATGGAGGAAGTAAGGCATATAAGAAGTTTAAGCTTCTTTTAGATAATTGGCATTTTTAAGGAAGTTTACAAACAAAGGCTTTAGTGCATCAGGGAACACAGAGCAACACTAGCCTATTAATTCAAACTCAACTTAGCCGCAAACGTCACCTTAAACACACATTTGCCAAAGAGAAAAGGTCAGCGGCACCTCTTGCTAAAACCTTTAGCGGTCTTTTGCCAGCCACTAGGAGCGCTTGGCACTGAGGGACTGTCAAAGCTGTGAGGGCCTCTGCCAAGAAAAGTGGACGCAACCTTTAGTGTCCTAGCACTGAGGAGAGCAATCCATTTCACCTTAACAGCGCTTTAAAGGCCATATGTGGTGTTTATACGTTGGGTTACCCTTTTGGCTGCTCTCGCAAGGCCTCTGGGGCTGATCTCTGACCTGCATACATATGACCAAGGCGGGTATCGTGAGACTGATTTACACTAAATGGGCTTTAGAATACCTCTGAATAGGAGTCAAAGTCAAAGCAAACTTTAGAAGTTATGTATACTGCATGATGGCTCTTACGATTTGAATGTACTTCTTCTATGCTGCATACCATTTGAATGGCAGTGACACATTCTCATATATATGTTGGGCTCTTCTATGTCTAGATTATGCTTTCACTCCCTATATGAATGGAATGGATATGTTTGGGTCATCTGATGATCTCTTTGGTCCATATTAGTAAGGTTGAAGTAAACGGACCAAGCGATGGACAGAATCGACTGAGTGAAGGGCTCCATCCTGACTCCTGACCCAAATACATTTCAAACATTGAGCTATTAAAGGTGTCGTTCCCCAGAAAAACGTTTAATACTCGCCATTTTTGAATTATGATAGGTCACTGCAAGTTACTTATGCATACTTGCACGTTGGAAATGTTTACCTTCCCTGTTGCCTGCGGTAGCCTCAGAAAGAAAATAGATGACTGATATGGACGAATCAGAACACGAACACAGTGCAGCATCACACTGCAATTGGTGCTGTTTACAGGGGCTTGTCACTCACTAACCTGGTAGCTGCTGGTCCATCAAATATCACCACAGATGTAATTTGAGGTCACAAAACCCATGTTTTCAGATTTAACGGACAATATTTCTTGCCTCATCTTGCAAAATATCAAGTCATAAATCTCAAACTACTTAGTTTATGGCATAAATAATGATATTTCCGTTGGCACCGCCATTTTTTTTTCGTTTCGCAAGAGGGAAGTTGACCTCTCTATGACCCAGAGGAGAGAGTGTCACAGTGCTGTTAGCCAGAGGCAATCAGTTTGTATATCATTAATATTAATGAGTAATCCTGTAATTCTGAATGGAGACAATTATTTGAAAACTTTAGCAGGCTGAATTAGGAGCACCAGAGCGTTTTTTTTCAGGGCATTCATTCATACAGTAGTAAAGATCAACGCAAAATGAATGAAAAAACAGTGCAATGAGCCCTTTAAACTGCTGTGTCAAGTTTCTTAAGGAGCTCTGAAACAAAGGATTACCTACCTCTCTCATGTGTTTGGTTTGGTCTTTGGTTCATCCAATATGTAGTCAGCATAGTACAGTTATAAATAAGTAGGGCCTACATGTTACGCAATGGCATCCAGCATGGCTTAGCTTACCTTCCCTCCCTACCAATGTGTCCATGCTTTTCATGGTCACTAGGCCACTGAAGACATGCTAGCAGAGATGAAGACTTCATGTATTCAACAAATACATGGGAAGGGAGTTGCTGCACTAGGTTGGGAAGCTACAGGATAAACTTCCCTGAGATCACAAGTTTACTTGGATATCTGAAGCCCACATGGGAAAATGAGGTGTCAAGGACACTGGACCCCAGCTGTCAACTGGCTGACAGTCACACGTCAATCATTTCTTCGAACAATTATTGCCTGACTTTCTCCAACATATGGTCATCATTTTGTCTTATGAACATTTGTTTCTTTACAGTGGGCTGTAATGATTCAAAACCAAAAATTCCAGATTTCTCCCATAAGACTGCAGAGAACAGTGCATTAAAAATACAAACTAATAAGCATTAACAATTACCTAGCATTCAGCCACTATGCCTGTACTCGTGTATCTGCAGTCAACAGAAAGCACACATCCGGTGGGGGGTGTTCTAATTAGCAGTGTTTTGCATGATTTAATCAATCGTCAAAAAAGTAAAATATCCACAAGGTATTAATTACAGCTTTTCTCCACGTCTCCCGTTACCACATTGAGTATTCACTCAAGCGGGACACGTTTAAAGTGATAGTCTCTCCACCATGAAACATGAATGAGCATCCAGGGTGGCCTCAGCTTCTGACAATGCCCTGAGTCAACGCCTTCGGCGAAACGTTTCTTTGGCTCATTTCTGTACAACATCCCTCCAGCCAAGAGCCGTTCCCTTTTCAAGTGTGTTACACAAAGTGGAAATGTTGGAAATGCGGGGAGGAAGAAGAAGTGCACACACATACTGGAGATGCATGTATCAAAGGCCTGCTGGTGTCAGGGGATGGGAATACGCACACCTTAATCAAGACAAGCAAGCATATTTTATTAACCAGCTATTTATTATTGAGTATATATCAGCTATCAATTATTTAGCGGGTGTTGCCTACTTCTTTCTTCGCCCTAAGACTGGTCTCAGAGCAGTATACCTAGGGGCTATGGTTTTGGATTTATTTCCCCAGTATCACGGCAAGCCTAAGTTGGTAACTTTCCTGCGACACTGAAGGAGCTGGATTTTTATTAGCTATGCATTCAGTCTTTCAACCAACAGTGATTCATGTCATTATCATATCAAGACATTTTTGATATATGATACAACTGATGGAAATTTTAAATATGTATGCGTTTTATTGTAACATTTCATAAGCTTACTGCTACAGCTGCGACAGAAATGTAAAGTCTGACTGTTTAGAACATCATAGAAGTACGTCCTACAAATGTTAGTGCCAAAAATATAAACTTACCCAACCAGTGAGTTTAAATTAACTGAAATCTAAACTGCTTTTTCAGTCTTTGACTTCTTTAGCACATTGCAATTGGTATGCGATTTGATTGCGATGGCCCTCAAAGCTTCAGGAGTGCCCTGTGAGCGCATATGAGCAAACAGTCCATTTGGCTGACTGGGTTGCTTGAGAGACATTTTAATTAAAACTGTGACATTGTATCATAAAAACCAGAAATCTAATCACGACGGAATAAGTATAATGTAATTATCAGCCAGGCTATAAATAGCTTTAATTTCATGCTTTGCAGAAAATGAAATGGGAATGGCATCAGGGTGTTTACCAAGCTTGCCACCACCCCCAGAGAGTGCCAAGAGACAAAAGCTAAGTCCAATTTCTACTCGCTGATCCCACGTCTGTCCAGTCATCCATCCATCAAACGCTCTCAATCTATCTATCATTGACATCAGTGTCATAACTCTGCTCCACCGCTGGCCACTCAGAGGTAACAGAGAATTATCACATAGACTCTGAGTGAACTGCATAGCAGACACATGCGGTGCACACTCACTTCTCTCTTAGAGTTGGCCCTGGAACAAACGATTGAATTCTGAGCCTTATGACTTTGCTAATACTGTGAGAAAATGGCCAAATGTAAGGTATGCACAGCTGAAATGAGATTCCTCTGTGTCTCTGTACTTGTGACCACTTTAAACAACATTTCTAGCAGACTTTGGCCAAACATCTGGGCTGCTGTACTCGGGTGCGGAGCGTGGAGGGAACAGAGAGCATTAATGACTAGCCCACAGTGAAGGAGGGAGCAGGGGGGGCAGGAATCCCTGATAAGGAGTCACCAGTGGCAGGTGCAAGAGGTGAGAATCAAAACCATGTGTGTGCCTAATGATCAGAAGGGGGCCTTGAAGTGCTCCTTGGGGAACTGGAAGAGGGGAGGAGGACCAGGCCATGAACAACTAGGCAGCCAAAATGTAGGCAATAGAGGAGTCTAGAAGTTCCTTGGATAAAGTTAATATAATATCTCAATGCTAGATATAAAACTAAAGAACGCTGTGGAAAACAGTGAGAGCAGACACTCGTAGTGAATATATTTGAGCAATTCTTCAATTTACAACTGCAGGGCTTGTGCTCCGTAAAAATGAAGTAATACGGGCAAAGTCAGTTTAAGAGCTGATGCTGTGCGTCAGCGTCACACTTCCTTTCAATTGATTGCCATTAAGCCGACGAGGCGGCAAAGAAATTGGAGATTGCAGACGCTCCCTCACCTTTGGTCCCTCAGGGAGGCCAAATGGAAGCACTGTCTTAATTATAACTACAAAAGACCACAAACCTGTGCTACCCTGAGAATGAGCTCAGTATATTGATGTACACATTTGTATGATGGACGAAGTGGGCTTTGCGCAGAGCAGTCATAAAATCGAGGTCCTGCGTCCATTAAATCGAGCTATTTTATAGCAAATTAGCCCCCATTGCCATAAACCTGGTGATGATTGCGCTGTTTCTAAAAATGTTAATTCCCTGTTTATGTTTATTGCTGTGTGAGCCCCCAAGTCTTATTTACTCTTTTATTTCTGCTTTTCTGCTGGCCTCTCGCGCGGCGCCTCATTGTGCCGTCGCATTAATTTCCCCCGCAGTGACATTCTGATAGGAGCAGAACAGATGGAAATACAGGATTGTCCCAGCAAAATTCATCATGAAAAATGCATTCGACACCTGTGTAATTTGCCTAATCATCTTTTCCTAATAAGCTCCCCCTATTAATTATGCACGACTTCCACAATGCAATCAAGATAAAAGTAAATCTGATGACTTAATACCCTTCAAAATAATTGGTTCACCCCCCCCCCCCCCCCGACCACCACCACACACACACACACACAAGCACACACACACACACAAGCACATACACACAAGCACACACACACACTCTGGGACAGCTTTTCTTTTGATTCTTCCTCCCTGACTCCTTCTGGACTTTAATTGGGATTAGAGAATCTAAAATGCATGGTATGGCGTGCTCAGTGCGTCAGGGGTGTTCCTGACAGGGGTTAGGCCTGCTAGGTGGTTGCGGATAGGATGTTTCCCTGCTGATTCTGTTGGGCAGAAATCAAGAATCGAAGCAGACTTCAAGAGCACTCTCTCTCTTTTTTTTCTCACCTCCCATTTTAAGTCCTCTCTCATCCTCTCCCTCTCTCCATCTTTCTCTCCCCCTCTCCTCCACCTCTCCCCGCGTCTCCCTGCCGGTAGCAGATGCAGGTGCAGCTGATGGTGCAGCCGCTCTAAGTGGCTGTCGGTGGGGCTTTAGTGGGCCTAATGAGAGTCAACCCTCACCAGCTCGCTGTCTTGCCGCGCGTCCCACCTGTCACATTGTTACAGGCCGTGTGTGCCTGGAATTAGCGGCCGCTAAAGAAGCAAACCAGGGCGGCCGCTGAAATCTCAAGCAGACTCTCCATATTTAAAGGCCGGTCAAGCAGAGCCCACTCACGCACAAGTGGATGGAGAATGGTGGTATTTAGAGGGCAATGTTCACTCAATGTTGTGTCTATTGTATTCTACCCTCAAAGAATACCTGAACAGCACTGCTATACCGTGCGTTAGAAAGAAAGATGCACCATAGACTTTGAATCCCCTGTATGATAAGTAAAACCCTTTGTGCGTCCTTTGTTTTGCTAATCCTCTGTTCTTGAAACTTGTCCTTTAATTAAACTTTATCTCATACATTTTGTTGGAGTTCCTCCTTTGTTCCCACGTATCTTTTCCTCCACACAGAGGCCGCAATTAATGGTGACGCTTTTTCTTTTGTCCTTGGTATTGCTAGCAGAACACTGCATTAAGTTGACATCAATAGCCAATATAGATACAGGGAGTTGGATCCAGCTGTTGCTTCTGCAGTTTTAGGGCTCACCTGCTGCTTTCGGAGGCCGCTCAGAGCCTTTTGAATTCCCTTCAAAGGGGGAGTCGTTTGGTTTCGGCCGCTTAAAGGGAGCCAGGCTTTTCTTGAGGCACATACAAGAGAGACACCTCCCACTACGAATGGATTATAAATTTAGTTCAGGCATTTATGCATGACTAGTTGTTTCCCATAGAGAGGTTAACTAATTCAAGTTGAAAGGATTTCAATTAGAAAACCAATTATAATATTTATTGACACAATTAATATCTTACAAAACACCTGATTCTATCAAAGGTACATAAACTGGAACCCTGTCAATTCCGAATCTGTGATTACTTTTGAGGGGACTATTTTGGGGGTGGAGGGGAGGTCGCACCTGTACACCCCCCTACTATCTTTTCAGGCTCAACAGTCTTTGGTGCACCTGCACGCTCGCCGACGCTGTGGAGCACTGAGTGAGGAGCTGCTCATAGCCGCTTTTACTTCATTCATTTTGAGACTGCTGAAGTGTTAATCAATGCTGTTGCTAAGGTAACGGACCAAACAGCAAGCACCAAGTCCCCCCCCCACACACACACACACTAATTGTGCCTTATTGTTTTCGACAGAGAGGAAGAGCAAGGCTTTCACTGTGACTTGTGTTTACGGGGATGATATGCTTGTTATATATTCTCCATCAGACTGATGTGTGCTACTCTGTCTTCATTAGGAAACTTACACCTTAGTGCTGGAGAACGCTTCAGTCAATCTAATTAAAACATAATCAGCTGTGATGAATCCATGCCTACTCTATGTACCGATATAGTGTTGTCATTTCTGCATCCTCAATGTTATTCCATTGCCGCTAACTATTTCCACACTTTGCATTTAGTTCAAGAAAAACAGCCATAACGATGCTACAGAACTTCAAGAATATGCAGCTTGAACAGAATGAATAATTTGCGGATGACATCTTCATCACTGAATACAAAAAGCCACTTATTTGGACGTGCGGGACTGAGGCTGGCCACATTAAAGGGCTTTTATTTGTAATTCCTCCTGCCCAAATGCAAAATGTGGCATTCACCTCCCAGAACATGAAAAATGCTAACAAGCTTTTCAAAAAGTATAAGTGGGCAAAAATCAATGGGAAGTTTTAATGGGTTTTCTATGTGTAATGATAGAGCAGGTGAAAGGGCCAGGGCACGGGTTAATGGCACTATCAGGACATAGACCAAGTTAAGTGCAAAGGAAAGGTCTACCACCAGAGGTTAATTAACCTTTTGAAACCCTAAGGTGTCGGAACACACATACATATTGAATGGAAGCTGCCACAAAAAGCCTGTAGGTCATGGCTAATACATTCTGAGAGTTACAATTAAAACATCATCAGACCACTCAAGATCTCGATTTAAGAGCCATTTATGAGGCGCAAATTCAGAAGGCAATTTATTGCAGTCAAAAGCTATCTGAACGGGGGGCACTTGGGTTAGCAGATATATAATTTGAGTCAATGGCATAGCAACTAAAGGGACAGCGAGGCCAACGATGCAAGCACAAAGGAATTCACACTTTTACAGACAGTCGTGGCAAAATCCACTTAGTTGTGTGTATTGTAAAGAAAGCATTGGTCCAAGCTCGTTGCTTTTAAGCATATCTTTTCAGTCAAACAAAATTTGATTTCTGTGTAGGTCTATTGTGTGAGCATATTTAGTGATTTGTAGCAGAATGGGGTCTTAAATCTAGCATTCAGAATATCTAATTGTACAGGATGAAAAGTTGATGGAATGAATGTTACATTTTGTGCACATTTTCAGACCATTGCTTGTTTCATTATTGTGTATTTCTGTTGAAAATGCAAAAAAAGGTTACAGCTGAATAAGGACACAGAACCCAGTTGACCTAAATGTGAAGCTAAAGAATTCTAAAGTCTTAACAAGAGTATTGTGTTCCTTCCTGCCCAAAATTTACGACATCTGCTCAGGGCAAATAAAAAGAAACAGAAGTAATTCTGAGCCTATTTAAGGAGAACTTCCATACTTGATCAAATAGTAAAACTTTTCCTTTTAAAAGTCAGATGCAGCACATATACTGTACGATCAGTCCCTGAGTGACTGCTATCCCCATCAATGCCTCCACTTTGGAGTCATTCCCAAGGCAAGCCATTCCAAAGGGAATGCACACTGGGAAACGGCTTTTTGCACATCCTGCCTTCCAGAAGCTTCTTAGCTGCGCTGCAGCTCTGGCCCGGAGGAGAGAGGGATGGAGAAACATGAAATCAGGGAGATGAAGCTCCTGCTTCTTCCCTCCTCCTCCTCCCCCCTCTCCACCAATCCCCCCTCCCCTTCCATCCTCTCCCGTGGGCCCACCAGTCTACACCCTAAACAAAGACAACAAAGTAATCCCCACTGGAGCCCGGCCATCCGTGGCCGCCTGTGCACCGGGAGAGGCTTCTCTCCACCCATGATGTAATGAACCTGCAAGGCTTCACCCGCCGCCTCTGCCTAGCTTTGGGGCTGGAGAAATGCTTCTTGCTTTAATTGTTAAACTTGTCTATACAAACTGATATTCGCACTGCCTCTCTCTCCTTGTATTGCTCTGCATGCATTTGTGTGTGTACTGTAGAAGTGTGAGTGTTAGTGTGTGTGTGTGTGTGTGTAGTGAGTATGTGTGTAGTGAGTGTGAGCACGCACAGTTTTTGTGTCTGTGTATGTAAACCTCAAATTTGTGACTGCTTGCAAGTCTTGCACCCACTCTCATGCGATGAGGACTATTCCCTTGGCAAACTCTTTCCAAGTAATTGCCCTGTTTTTCCGAATGCACGGAATCCGGTGCCATGGTGCCGCAGCGCTTTAATTTGCTGGTAAATAGGCTTTCTGCTGAGTTTAAAGGCATGGAGCCCGTTGTGGGATTTAGCTGTGGGGAGAGACTCCGAGACAGGGAGGAATCATTAGGAGACTAAAGCACCTTGGTTCTGGCTGCGTCTTCAGGAAATGGAGTGGGAGGGTAATTCTGCAAACGAGATCCACAATGATAACGAGACTGACCCAGCACACACTTCAATGCTGCCGACACATTCTTCAATGCAGACGCTACAGGACGGGCACGCTAGGACACAGGAGCTCACAGTGCTCCTCAAAGGGGTGAAGCGGGAATGCTGTAGTTCATAGAGGCATGGCATTTTCCGGAGTATTGTTCACAATTTGACAACCCGGTAGTCAGGTAAAAGAAACACAATTGTTTTGTAAATTGCACTTCTCTTTACTCTGCCTCATGAAGGGGCATGAAGGCACATATAGCCTGATTAAAAATTAGCCCACATGGTCTGATCACTGCTTAGCGTCTTTCATTATTTTCACAATGGCCGATACAGTAAAGTTAGATTTTGCTAAAGGCCAACTGTGCCTCTTCATGGAACTGCATACATAAATATCTCATAGAATTAATAACATAATATTAAAGGAACCGTATGAAAGAAATAAATGTAAATTAATCATAAAATGGCACTGATATATCACAAGACATTAAGGAATCATGATCATTTCAAATACTTTTATCACTGACAACAGTAATCCAGCCTGAATATTGCCATTACAAAAGTGAATTTGCAGCCCTCAACTTGTTGACATTGTCATTATGTGTTTACTATGTGCATTATTATGTATTTTGGCCTGTTGCACCACCCTCCACCCATCTGATTTTGGCAACCTAGCTGGCAAAATCTTGTCTGGGAGGAGGAGGAGAGGATACTATGCTCTGTAGTGTTTTGAATGTTATTGCAGTACCGGTTTTTGGCCACAAACTTGCATACTGGTCCTTTAAGTATTTTCAACAACAAATGGAATTTAACTGCCAACAGGTTGGCACCTCTGTACCACGGGTGACTCAAGGCCCAACAAGAAGCCATACAGCCTTCCATATTCGATCATCTTTGGCCACACATGAACTAATAACACTACCAATACCAACATAACTATGGTAACAATGTACAACACATTTCCAATCATTGCTGTATTCTCTAGGATTTTCCACTGCTTTGATCCTGGCTAGCACAATGTTAGTGCTGTGGAGTATCATGCAGTCGTTTTCAAAAGAAAGCGAATCACAATAATTAAAACTGACATTTCAGGAACAGCAGAGAGCTAATAATATGTACAAATGAAATAAGCAACAAGACTTACTCAAAGCTTCTTTGCATGCAATCACTTTGAAATAAAAGGCGAGATACCTCTGGAGGATAAAACAATTATGAAGAGATAAAAGAAAGCTAAAAATAAGGTTGCAGTGAGAAGGAACTGGCTGCTCGTGTTTGTTCTCGTTGACGGTCATGGTTGGAAACTCTGGCTTTTACTTCAGCATTAAACCAAGAGGTCTGTGCTCTGGTGAAGCCCCTCTAAGTGCAGTCCAACCCCACACTCAGTCAGAGATGGACCAACACATGGAGAAGCACGTTCCCCAGTGACACGCAACACATTCTGCAGTGTATAACAGCATGGGTATTAACTACCATGACACCAGCACCAATTAGCAATGATAATTCTGAAAGATTTACTGTATTCTTTACCAAACTATTCCTCTGCAGAAATGGGACATTGATTGATTGATTGATTGATTGATTGAGTCCCAACCAGTCCATGAACTCAAACCCCTTCTGGCAGTAGACTGGCATGCCATTCCCTCAGCACTGGATTCACTTTCAAACGGATCTCCATTGAGAGACTATGACAGCCATTGCAGTGCACACAGCCATCACTATATTCTATCTGCTTCATTATGCTCGTCTGCATAATGCTGTATGGCTGGGGAAGAATAGGCTGCTACTTAAAGGGGGAGCAGTGGACCTCCATGTGTTTGCAAGGACACCTCTCAACTATTCCCCATGCTACCTCATGCACACAAATTCAATAGTAGCTCTTTGTGACGCTTGATGTTTGAGTGACAGCTTTCGAGTGAGCCACTGTCCCCCATCGTCAATTAGGAGCAAACCTCATTGACACGCATAAAACCCTGCCATGCTCTGCTTGCCGTAATTGCAGCCATGACAGTTTATCATTATCCATGAAAACCACTGGGTTTTGCCAACACAACGCTTTTCAATGGTCCTCTACCACTGGAGTGTCATTCAATTTTTTTTTTTTTTTTTTTTGGTGCGTGTGTCTATTTGTTTCTGTGTGATTATTTTTCCCAGGGCCAAACAGTCATTTCACTTTAATGAGCTCACCATTTTCAAACATACAGAACACTGACAAGTATGGAGTGCCAGGTTGTGGAGGCTGATTGAGAGCTTTAATCAAGGCCACCAAAGGTAGACCACAGGCAATTACTGCAAATTGCTTTTGAAAATCCTAGGCAGAGCTTCTCTCCATTTGTATTGTTTGCCATAATCTTTGGGGTTTGTTTGTTTGTTCACCTCTGTCCACAACTTCATTTTCATTCCATGGCTTAATCTATTACTTGCTGTTATGGCCATGTAATTAAAGGTTTTACTTTGGAAAAGTTGCGAGTGCTTCCGCTGAAGTCCAGTGGAGGTGTGAGCAGAGCTTCTACAGAGATCAGTAATGGAAGGCTAAAAGAGGTTAGCCTCTCTAAGCCTGGAGGGACACTACCCTGGAGACGCGTAGAAACAACTGCTATAACACCCTGAACAAGTTATAATTCACCTTAATTAAAATGAACAAGTCATACTACATTTTTAAAGGGAAACAGTCGTGTGATTTTTCTTCTGCTGAAATAAAAAGAATCTCTCCTTGTTTCAAAGGGTGGGTAAGTGATATTAAACAATTTCATACAAGTAATTCATTCAGTAACATTCAGCTAATGTGTCTTCCAATGCACAAGCTCTCCATCCTCTGACCACGCTGTAGAAAATCTGGTGTTCATCCACTGGCTTTGGCTCCATAAACTGGAAACAAGCAAGTGATGGGCAGCCTGCTCTCCAAACAATAACAAAAGACTGTGTGGAGTAGAGAGGAGTGGAGTGGAGTGTCTCAGGGAGCACGGAGGGGAGGGCTGACCTACCTACAGTATATCTGGTATGTTTTCTTCAGCCTTTGGTTCAAAGGGAATTCGACTGCTTTGAGCAAAAGTATCTGAAATATATCAAGAAATAGAAAACATAAACAAATGTGACATCATCCAACATCACTTAACCTAGCTTTACCATAATATGCAAAACGTATTTTTAAAAAAGGTGCTTCAAAAAGCATGGCAGTAGGTGAACATTGTGGTTAAAGATGAAACTGTGGAAAATTAGTATTGGGATGGGTCTCATTACCTGTCGGCTGCCACTGTACACACACCATGTTTATTATGATGATGCTCTTTTCTGTCTGCGTTTACATGATTCACCTTGTTCTAGACTTTAGGCATAGTTCTCCATGACATCTTCAAGCCAAGGTAACCCCTCATGTTCTGAATTATTCATGTCCTGGAATTCAATACTATTGAATCGGAGTGAGAGGGACTCAAAAGTTGAATTACAAAACATTGCATTCTTTCATCTCATGAAGTTTTTGCAAGGAGCAGGGGTCAATTAAGAGTCCTCTGGCAACGGTGGGCATGAATAATGCACTATGGGCCAGGAAAACCTTGGGAGAGTTGCTTTACTTGTGTAGATTATTGACACTCATACATTTTTTTCTTTCCTCAGGTAAAAAGACCCCTTTGTCTGTAGTGCCTCTTACTGTTCGTGCCTCAATAGCCTACAGGCAAAAAGGGGCCTAATTTGCACAAGTCTGTTTGGGGGCCAATTATTATAATACCAAATGCTCTGGAAACACAATAAAATAATAATAAAAACAAAAAAAAAACAATAAAGAATGGACCAACCCAAGTCATCATGCATTTTAATAAGATAGTCATTAAACATGTAGCCTATTTGATCAAAATGCAGATACTGGATGTTCATGTTATAGCCCTTAATCTTAATGAATCTCTGATAAAGATGTCACTTGATATATAGTCCGTATAATGCATCACAACCAAATCAGGTGCATTAACTAGTTAGTTATCATGTCAGCATGTGTTTGTTGTCATCTAACCCTTTTTTGATATTAAACTGTGTTCACAGCTGCAGTAGCATCGTTTTCTTTGTGTTGTATCTGTTCTGTCTTTTCAAGGGGAACATTATTCAAGTCCCCGGTATAATGTGCTGTCTAGGCCTAGATTGTGTAGTGCATCTCCTGACTTAAATGGGCAAGTACAGTAGTGGATGCATTGCTTGCTTCCAGTTTTGCCTGTGCAATGATTGTGGAGGACAAATTGAAACAAAAGGATATTTTTTTCCGCAAATCAAGAAGTTAACATTCCAAACACATGGATATTGTCAATTCACTGTACCACAAATAACCTCTCCCTAGAATATGTGTAGCAAGTTTGGATGGAGGCCATGAATCCCAAAAATCAGACAACACTAGATGTCAGTGTTCCTAAGTGTAGTCAAGGAGCATTCGAGCTCCAGGTTGTGAGATAGTGGGAATTAAAGAAAAACTAAGTTAATACCTATACTTGCATGGTCCACGGTCCACACGGATTTGGTAATCTGCAAGGGACTGTCTTAGAGGAGTTAAGGCTATTACTGTTCCATGCCTGATCAGGGGGCATCACTTTCATCTTACCCACTCATTTTCATAATTAGCACAAATTTGCTGAGATATGTTTTCTCGTTCCTTCATTTCCTAAGAAGTATCATCTGGAGTATAAATTCCCCTTATAGACTCCTGCAGAGCAAAAGTCACTATAAGAATTTTCTTTTTCAGCCATATGGTAAATAACAACAGAGTCACACAGATATATATATGACATATATATATATATGTGTGTGTGTGTGTGTGTGTGTGTGTGTGTGTGTGTGTGTGTGTGTGTGTGTGTGTGGATTTTCAGTGACTCTAAAGGGTAACAGGATTTAAATGCCCCTCACAGCAGATAGGCATAGAGATGATCGAGATACACACTATCGACCTATTTCATTGCACCTTTTTAACATCATGATCTTATATAGCCTAATAAATAAAACATTATTTTTAAATTATTTTTCATGTGCAAGCATACTCACTTCACAGTGTTATACAGAGTATGCTATCATCACAGAAGTGGGCGGTTTAGTTTCGGTGTTCCCCCTGGTTTTCCTTTCCCCAAGGTCTTGAGAAATAGCCAATGGCGTTTGACGTCAACCCGGAAAAACTGAAAAGCCCGCTTGGATTCAATTTTGAAAGGCAAGTCAGGTCAGTTTGTTTATAAGAATGCGCTTGCAAACAATACAGAATCAGCTAAAACTGTTACATGTAGGCTACTTGTATGAAATTATGTTTTTAGAACATGTCGAAAATTGTTGTTTGCAACGACTGGGCGAAAGCTGCACGGGGTTAGGTTACTAACGTTGGTTTGTTAGCATTGCGACGTTAGCAAAGAGGGTTGTGCCAAGGCATTTTTTCAGTCTAGCCTATAGCTTCAAACTTTACGATCGGGTAGGCTATATATTTCTTTTTGTTTGCGTTTGTGGGCAGCAGCTGATTACTGTGCAAAATACGACACGGTTGTCACATTGCCTACAGTACGTTAGGCAATGGAAATCTAGACAGCTGCTCTCATAACGTTAGTTAGCCTACTTAACACTTGGCAAGTTTAGCCTATACGTCAACGTTACTTTGTTACTACTTGTTATTTCTGTCAGAGTGCTAGAGAAAACATCTCTCTCTGTGGCTCTGATTCCTGTGTTAAGTTCATGAACATGTGTGCGTAAGCTTACCAGGCGCTTTGCCTGCTGTTGTAAGTTACGTACGGCTCCATGTAATTTGCCGTAAATGAAACTCTTCATTATTGTTTTATTTGGCATCACGTGGAATAGACGTGAACAGATGTATTGCATTTAAGAGCTTGGCAGATTCACTTCTAGATTGCGCGTTTCAGTGGTTGCTATTATTTGGCTACAAGAATGCTGTTACTTTCATTCATTTCCGCCTTATAGTAGTAATGCAAAAGGTAGCCCACATGCAGGGACGCCCACAAATTAGGCTAAACCTTAAAGCCAGACTGTAACATAGACCTACATTTCTGTGTGTAGAAACTGATAAATCACCCAGTTTCATAGGCCTACTAAAATGGAGGAAGAGCCTACAGGAACATATTTTGAGCATGACTGGGCAGGAATAGTCTACCTAAAGGTGAAGTGTGGAGAACAGAAGATGGAAGTAGCAGGCGTGTGTCCTAGACAGTTTGCATTAAGCCCGTAGATGACTTTTGACCATTATCCCTATAGAAGACGGTTTAAAACACAACTTCCTTTTACCTCCTGTAAAGCAAAACATTGCAGTACTTTCAGTTTAATCGTAAATTGTAGGCTTCTATAATCCAGAGTGTGCTGAATTCTCTAACATTAATTACCACTGTACTCACCATTCTTGATATGCAGAATTCTTGATATTGATTTGTTTTTGTCTAAATGGGTGGCCTACTCTCTAAGCAGTAAATATTGCTAAAACATTATGGCAATAGCCACCAGTATTGTGCTATCTATTGTGACCTATGTGCTATTTATTTGTAATATCTATTTTACACTTCCTATCACTATACAGTATATACACTATATATTTTCATGATCCAAGAGGGGATAACCCTAGCCAAAGTGGCTTGCATGTTTGTTTTAGTCCTGAGCAAGCCTGTGAGCCACTAGCCTTGGCACAGAAAGTGAGCATATAAGGGGCTTCTGATGTCGGCCATCTTGTCATTCAGTGCAGAGAGGGACCTTTCTTCCTGACCCCCCTCCTCCCTGCTTGTTGGCGTTGATCAGAGCGGCTTGTTTACAGTGTGTTAGCGGGCGCTTGACGCGGGGCTCCCGCGGGGCCGGACAGGGGTTAATTGCTGCTAAAGCGGTGGTCTCGGCCCACTCCCCAGCCCCACTGCTCCATTAGAGATGACACTAATGAGGCAGTGCAGGGAGGACACCCCTGAGTAGAGGGACAGCGTACAACACAGGAGGCGGCGGGAGCAGCAGCAGCAGAGGAGCAGTGGTGCTGCTGGAGAGCCAGGGGTGGAGGGTGGAGGGTGAAGGGGGTTAGCAGGCAGCGAGCTGGGCTGCCGGGGCTGCTGGGGTGTATGCTGATAAACCAGAGAGCGCTGCGGACCGAGCACTGGTCTGTGAATCATGCATGGGGCTCAGGGGATTGGCTGCAGTGCATGGTGTAATTGTTTTCCACAAGCACACTTGGGCTTTGGAGCTCGGCGTGTTTGTTTGCTTTGGAGATCATGGTGTGGTTGTGTTCCCCACCATGCTAGTTTAATACACATCTACAGTACATGATCGTTGCAGTTCAAATAGCCAGTACAACTAGCACAGTATCTATTGCATTTCAGGGCATTAGCATTAGCAGAAATGCTGAAATAGATCTTAGGGTGATGTGTAACTGGGATGCAGATCAAAATATATTGCAAGGGTTATAGCCATCTATTTCTTTCTATACCAGTAGGCTCTATTTGACAGATGGTACACAACTAGAGTGACTCCCAAAATGACTTCCAAAGAAATGACTGTAGTTCTTCCTGATCTGAGGTCAGCCTGTTGCTGTGTTCTCTCAGCGTTCAGCAGCTATGAGCTTCGCCCCGAGCCCGAGCCCGTCGTACGCCACTGGCGGCCACTGCATCCAGGAGCAGAGGGAGCGCTGGGAGAAGAAGCGGAGCTGCGCGGGCCGGGAGCTGGTCCAGACGGAGCAGCGCTACTGTGAGCAGCTGGAGCTGGTCACCACGGTCAGTGGGGCCCACCTGACTTATTGCCAGCGCTCTGCCTGAAAGCTCAGAGGTCACATGGTCACGGGCTTTATTAGGATTAGGACATGTACTGAGTACATCATAACCTAATGCTCACAGCCGACAGAGTCAAGGGGGGCGCCCACCGGACGCGACCACAATTTGAAGCCCTATGGAATGCCTGTAACGTTCATTGCGCGACGCAACACGTCCGGTGGGCGCCGCCCTTCATAGTGTTTCACTATGTAATTTTCTTCATCTCCCATCTGCATTACACTCATGCTCACAGCTGTGTGTGGTGTCCTCTGTGACACTCTGGTGGCTTTTTCTAATACAGTCATTAGACATGTCATTAAGTTTTCACATTTAAATTTGGAGTAATGTCACATACAGTACTCACTGTATTCAGTTGATTCATGATCACCCATCATCTGTGTTTTGTAACACTTTCAGATACCTTGCACTGCAGTGCACCGATCACACCAACCCACATGTCTCTGTCTATATAGCTTTCCATGTGTGTTATATTAATTAATCGTTTGATTATCTAAAGTAACCTCAATTTGTGAGAAATTACACATTCTGTGCTGGGCTTGTGAACACCCCCCCCCCCTCACCCCCCTCTCCACCCAGCCCCCGGTAATGCTGAAGTAGCTAAACTCCTCACTCGCTACGTTGTTAAGGGTAATTGAGATGTCAGCCATGTAGAATTCTCTCCCCCTCTCTCTTAAGACCTCTTTCTCTCATTGTTTCAAGGGTATCTATAGAAGGTGTCTGGCTCAGCAAGATGAAGAGGCGTACACAAGAGGTTCAGAAAAAGATTTAATTTTCTCCTCCTTCTGTTCCTCTCCTCTCTCTCCAGTACTTTGTGGAGATTTTGAAGGCCAAAGGAACCCTGAGGCAGGACATTAGAGAGAGCATCTTCAGTTCAATTAAATCCATTCATTTGGTAAACCAGTAAGTGTGCTTTAAATAATTAACCGCATATCTGCGCTGGGTGGAGGGTGGGATGGGTGAGGGGGGGTTGGGGGTGGGGGTGGGAGTGGGAGCGTAAGGGTTGGGGGGGGACCAATTAATAAGTGTCTGGTATGAGAACAAAGTTTGAGATGAACTTGGAGATTGTCTGGCTTTTCTTGTCCTGTGTTATTCATACAAATGGGATTGGGAATCGATGCTGAGCACGAATCAAAAAAACATAGCAGAGCTTTTCCAAAGGGCTTTTTGGAATGTTTTCAGCCTGCAATGGGGGAAGTGTTATTCCTAATGCCTCCCTGTCTGTTTACTAAAGATTATTTTGTAAATGCAGTTGAAAAAAAAAATACATTGGAAGAAAAAAAAAAAAAAACCTTCAAGATGTTTGTGGATTCGGCAAGCTCATCTACTGCAACCTCTTCACAGCTCCTTTTCTGTGCAGGGTCAGTTTGACAGGCTTCAGAAATCAATGGGCCTGGGTTAGAGCTTACGCTTTTAATGGGGGAGCCTTAGTACTAATTCATGAGGCCCAGGCTCTGGGCCTGCAGACTCACAGCTCGAGGGAAGTTTGGTTTGCGGCCGGCCAGTCGGCCGCCCGGCGCAACAGCAACTGCAAGTGCAAAGGAAAAGCCAGAGACGGGGGCGAAATGAGAAGAAGCAGATGAAATAACAAAAACTGGCCTCAAGTGTAGCCTTGGCATTGATCTGCAAGTAGCCGGCCTGCAGAAAAACAAACAGCAAATGAACTCGCAGGTGTCCAGAAGTCCACGCCGGCTAATGGGAGGCTCATCAGAGCACGGTGAACGAGCCTCGGCTCTGGCGCCCAGTTCTGACGAGGCATCATGCGTTCTGATGCGCCCAAGCCGCACACATCTGAGCAAATAGTTACTGGCAAACGCAGCTCCCGTCTACTAGCTCTCAGTGGCCCTAGAGAAAACGAATCTGCAAACAGGCGCTAGCCTGGCTGCGCTAAATCAAAATGCCTGCTTGATTTAGCATTGGCTGGCCAATGTGGGTTTTTTGGGGGGGAGGGAGGCAGTTTTTGGAAAGGCATATTTTTGGCAAGACTGTGGTCTACCTCATCAGACTTGAACATCACCCTGGCATGCATTTCTGCACCATTTTGAGGAGCAGAGGTTCTGATCAGAGGTGATGGTAGTCTTTGGGAACAACAGGACCTGGAGACTGCTGACAGCCAGGGAGGGCTTCATCAGCGGCTGGCTGATTGAAAATTATTTACAGTCTGAATAATGAATCACAGCGGCTCCCTAAGGCTTCCATCAGTGCAAGACTGACAGGCATCCTTACGCGGCGCTCCACAATGAAGATGGAGAGAGGAATCTCCAAGTCTGATGTATTGGTTAAATTGGGAGCCTATCACCATGGATCATCATTATGATCAGCTAGATTGGAGCCAGGAGGGGCTGGGGGTGTTGAGGGTGGCACCCTTTCAATTTGGATTCCCTCAGAGATGGTAGTGCTCCGCTGATGATAAAAAATCATCCTGATCTGGAGCTTAGCATCTCTTAGCTTAGCTTAATGCACTCTCACTAGCTATCCAGTGCACTAGGAGCAATAGGAGCACTGGCCTTGCACTCGTATTTTTGTCCATATGTGCTTATGTCAATATTATTGGGCTGCTTTCCAGCATTCTTCTTTGCCATATTAGTCCTGTGATATTAGTTAGTTATGTCTACTTTGTGGTGCTTAAGCATGCCTCCACTGTCATTTGGACACCACTCTCACACAAACAACAAACACAAACAACAACACAAACAACAACACAAGTATTCAGAGAAAAACTACTGAACTGGTGAAAAGCCCAGGAATGTGGAGTCAGGTACGGGCAGTAGTGGGCGAGAGGGGTTGGAGTAGATGCGGTTGACATCCCCTGTTTTGTTTGTATACTCTTGGGGTAGTACAGACTGTAGTACCGAGTGATTTATTTAAACAGCGCTGAACAGAGGAAGTGGGAAAAAATAGAATATATTGATACACCATTGCTATTCATCATGGCTGGGCTGCTCGTGGAGTGTTGGGTGCAGGCATGCTAGGAGCAACCCAATTATCCTTGACTGCTCCATAACAAACCATAATAACCAACTTGAAAGTGCTGTCACTTTACAGAATAAGTAGCGCAAAATCAAAACCGTATTTGAAAGATGAATATTCCGAAACAGTGCGTCTGGGGGGTTTCTTAATGAGGGTAAATGTGGTATGAAAATAGATCAAAAAAAATATCCCACATGACGGAAGTCGGTCCTTGTCACTGTCGGAGTGTGTGTGCGTGTGGTGTGTGGGGTGGAGGGGTTAGTCTAAAAACCAAATCTTACACTCCGCACTGATTTTAGTCTTGAAATGAATTGTCCTGTTTTTTCTCTATTCTTGTTGGTGTGTGTCTGTGTGTGTGTGCGCGTGTGCGCGCATGCTGCATCGTATGATGTTTGTAGTGCCTCCCTGTGTTTGTGTTGTAACTTAACTACCTGGTGACAATAATTAGCATTCACCCTCTCCAGCTCTCCATGCATGACGCTTCCCTTCCTAGACTGTCATTGTTTGGATGAGGCCCTACCCACCCCAGATGTCGCAATTGCTGAGAATTAATGTGGATTAACATGATGCAGGAGGAATGCTAATGTTACCTTTGTCGTCTTCCTGACGGCCCGAGAAAGAAATTGGCCTTAAAAATATATAAATATAATTCATAATTTGATATCTATCATAATAGCCTCTGGCTGTGTGGGCGGAGAAAATCGGAAACAGAATTTTCCCTGCCCTTTGCCCTCGTTAGAACTCTCTTGGCTGTGCCGGCATCGCCTTATTACAAACAGAGACTACCTTGGCTTGCAACTTCATTAAAATCTATTTAAATCAACTTCAACAGCAAAGTGCTCCCTCTTCAAGCATGTAAGAACGTTACATCTCGGGGAACATCATTAGGGAGAAGGTGTGTGTGTGTGTGTGTGTGTGTGTGTGTGTGTGTGTGTGTGTGTGTGTGTGTGTGTGTGTGTGTGTGTGT
>JASCQY010000053.1:1644049-1654404 GCA_030264315.1 Sardinella tawilis | reverse complement strand
CCCCCCCCCCCCCCCCCCCCCCCCCCCCCCCCCCCCCCCCCCCCCCCCCCCCCCCCCCCCCCCCCCCCCCGGGGGGGAGGGGACAGGTCTCTGAGACGCAAAGGCTGAATCAATGGGACATCGATACGCCAGACAGACTGTCTGTTTCCTTGGAGTCCTGGAAAAGGGCCGCTGGTGGCACTGCGGTCGCCCGTGGGCCCCCCGCCTGCCTCGACTCCCGGCCCTGGAGCAGAAAAGATGGCAAGCGAGAAGAGAGGAGCATTGATCAAGTCATAGGCCCAGCTCTCCTGCACCATGGGCAGCACATGAGTAAACATATGGATCTGCTGCTTCAGAGCTTAGATTTCCTCACTGCCATCTCTCAGCAAACTTTTGCCTTAAAAAACAGCAGTCCAGAAAGACAGAAGTTGTGTCATTATGATGCTCAGCATCGGGCACCAGCTCACGCCTACAGTATGTGGGGCGTCTGCCACTTCCAGTCCCTCTGACAGTGGACTTGCCAGGCTGCCCACTTCAAAGCTGGTCCTATCAAACAAAGTCCACTTCAAATTAACAATGATCATGCTTGCGGTCACCCCCCATCACCCCCATCGCGTGTCCTTTTAAGCCTTTCATGATCTCTCGGCCGGGCCACATCAGGAGGACCTGCTGGCTTTGTAGTGCAACCTTTAGCACCTCGCAAACCACTGGGCCTTTGTAGCTGACCAAAGGTGCTCTTTGACAGGGGAAGTTGAAAGCGCTCGACATGGAGAGGGGAGCTCCAAGTTCCTGCTCTTTGAACCGGGGCTCTTGATGCTCCAGACAGTCTCTCTCTCTCTCTCTGGATGTGTCACTCTCAGGCACGGCTGAGATGGAGAGGCGGTGGTAAGGGGGAGGTGGAGGGGATGGGGGAACAGGTGGAGGGTGATGGTGGAGGGTGTTAGAGAGATTTGATGTAGAGTCTTCAGAGTCTTCAGTCGGCCCTGCTGCACCTGATTTCCCCAAACACAAATTAAGGCAGGGGCCCACAGTGGCCTCCTGCAGCAGACTTGGGCTGACAGGTTGCCGTTTGACTGATTACCGGCCCGGGCTGTCTGAAGTTGGGCCATGTCGTGGGCATGCTGATGCTACAAGCAAACTTAGTTCAAACAGTAGAAAAATACTTTAGTTGTATTTGTGCTGCAGAATGCATTTTGGCTTTTAAAAAGGAGACTGATGGCCTGGTCTAAGTAAATCCAAGTAAAAGGTCCAATCAATGTAACCTATGTAGAGGAGGCATGAAATCTAATTTCTGAGGCCCGGGTGGGAGGATGTCTCCTCAGTCTTACTACGTATTAAACCTATGACATTTTAGAAGCAATATCACCTCGAGTTGACCCCTGTTCCAATCATGGAAAGGTTGTCTGTGCCTGAGAATGGCCAATTGGATCCCCTCAGCTATGGCTGTTTCCCGACCAGCAATCACTCAGTGTTGGAGCAATTAAAGAACCTGTGGTAGGGCTAAAATTTCATCTTATCTGTCCAAATGTCAGCTTTTAATTTATTAACCATCAAATAGCTGTCAGTCACTGAGAGGAGATTCTTCTTTGGAAATCTTTGCATTCTTTCTGTCATTCCCTCTCTCTGTCTGTCTCTCTCTCTCTCTCTCTCTCTCTCTCTCTCTCTCTCGCTTGCGCACACACACACACACACACACATTCACACCTCTTTCACACTCCTGCATGCTCTGTGCTGCTGTGTTTTTAGGGAGATGGTATATCCGCGAGGGCTGGCTGAGGACTGTGCCCCCTAAAGGCAAAGAGACGAAGCCCAAAATGTTCTTCCTGTTCTCGGACATCCTGCTGCTGACCAAGCCCTGCAGTTCCCTGCATCCCACCAGCTCTGACAAGTTTGAGTGCCAGCGCTGCTACCCCCTCAAGGAGTGCACCGTGGACAAGGTGTTTGGCCACACCAAGAGCCAGGGGGGGCTGATCAGCGTAAGTGTTTGATCTGTTTGCACCGAATGCCTGCCTGCCTGCCTGCCTGCCAGACAAAACAGTTTTACTCTGACCCCAACATTTTAGACGCAACAATCTTATTATTTACAAACACAGCGGCAATAGCAGTATTCACTGTCCAAATAGGCAGTGTAAAAATTGCTCAAAGAAAAATCCATGGCAGACTCTTCCACCCGACAACTTTTCCCAGTTAAGTTGCACATGCCGTGACTCATATTTCATTGTGGTTCATGATACCAGGAGGGTTTACCTGGCAGAGGAGCGAAAAAATTATGAGAAAGCTAAAAAGATAACTGATGATTGTTCAGCCAGAGAATTAAGCCATTCATCAGATTCTCCCCTCACTTCAATTTATCTCACTCACCCTCTCTTTGAGCAGACAATAGCAGCCCTCCATCAAGCCTGTAGCCCCCAGGTATACAGGCATTCCTCTGAGGTCAGGTGATTAATTGTTTAAATGGAGTTTATCTGCCGCAGTTATTACGAGACTGCAGTGGAGAGCTCCATATCATTTCTTTCTTTCGGCTGCTAATTGCCCTGATTCCTCATCTGCGGAGATAAGGCTTAGATTTTAATGTGTTTTACTCTTCTCCGCTTGATCCTTTTCCAGGTCTCCATGCTGCGGCTGTGTGACAAATTGTGTCTAAATAGTGGATGGTGATTCCATCATGAAAGATTGAGTCGAATGTGTTGCTGCTGCTCCAAAGTGAAGCGTTTAGGCAGTCAAGATTTGGTTGGCGTTCGGCTTCATCAATATTAACTTTGTTTTTTTGCTCATGCAAACAGCCCCCAGTTAATGGCAGTTAAGTCTTGCCAGTAAATCCTGCCACAACTTTGTCCTTTATCCAGATTTGAGATTTGGATTTCTCCAGACGACTCTGTCTAGCTGGTCTCTCTCTATAAATGCCTTAATGTGTTCACATGCTCATTTTCAGACTTGGCCCTGGTGCTGTTAAACCTGTTTTGCAAATGAGCGCATCATAAGGATGGTTTGTCCCACTCAAAGGGCCATACCACCCTTGTGAATTTTCATACAAACATCCGTTTCCTTGACAACACGCCGCAACAGGCGGGCGCGGGTCCGCCAGGGGAGCATCACTCAGGGGCTGCTGACGGACGGTGGTCCGGCGGAGGAGTTCTGCCGCTGCCTCCGATTATCCGTCAGATCCATCTCTTCCTCCGCTCCAGTCCATA
This sequence comes from Sardinella tawilis, assembly GCA_030264315.1. Classification (NCBI taxonomy): domain Eukaryota; kingdom Metazoa; phylum Chordata; class Actinopteri; order Clupeiformes; family Clupeidae; genus Sardinella; species Sardinella tawilis. The sequence goes on along the minus strand of JASCQY010000053.1, from coordinate 1,651,234 downwards.
CATCTTGCTCAGGCGCCTGTCGCCGGCACCCCGCCGCTCTCCCCCAGCCTGGCAAGCACACATTATCTAATGGCAAGAAATGACATTTCATTAGCTTGTTATCCCATGGAGGCCCCAAATGCATACTCAATAGCATTAGGCGTAATTTCTCATAAGGACACATTATTGATCCCGGGGCCCCCCACCTCCCCAGCCACACCTGGATGGATAGGAGGGAAAAAGGCTGTCAGCACTCCGGGGCCCTCCTCATCTGTGCCATGAAGAATTAAAGGCAAATTAAATTTGACAGCTGGAAATGCCATGGCAATCTATATGCAAAGTTTGCAGCAAAAAAGAGAGAGTGAGAGCCTGGTGAAAATGTCCCCCTTTTTCCGACCATGCACATGTTTGGAAGAGAAAAGCATTTTTTTGTTTTTTGTTTTTTGTTTTTTTTGTTTAGAGAGGGGAAAAAATCTTTCTCTCTTTCCATCATTCTTTTTACGTTTCCCTCTTCTCTGTCCTCTGTCTCGCGCTCTCCTTTCCTCCTCTCTGCCTTGCTACACCCCCCCCCCCCTTCCCTCCCTCCCTATTTCCCCTTGCTACTTGAATATTTTTCCGCATCCGTGACAGATTCCCTTTGATGTATAAATAATCAAGTGAAATGATGTGCAGTGAGGAGGCTCCGTGCTCCAGTGTTCCTATTATACAAAGTCATTTCTACCTAAGAGGGTCAGATTTTTTGACAAATCCCTAATTGCTGCGCAGCCAAAGAAGTGGAATCTATTTGTGCATAAATCAAGTCATGCGTCCCCCGAGTGGCTGGTACCTAATACTGCACAGCGCCTCTTTCGGCCTCGTTCACTGAACTCTGTAATTAGATAATGCTTTTGATGATGGTCCATTTGAAATCTTAATCCATTTAATATAGGAAGAGCCCTGTAGCCTCTGCCCCAGCACATATGGGGGGGAAAAAAGGCCTGCACTATTTTACCAGGTATCAGTCGTAAGCGGGAGCTTACCACTTTGCTACCATATATTAGAATTCCAAACCCAGCGGTAATAAAGATTAAAGTTGATTACTGATATCCTCACCGTTTTTCCGGGCTAGGTTCCCATGGTTCCAATAACCTCAGGTAAATGTGAGAGGTCATTTAATATTTCCAGAACCCTAATTATAATCCAGTCTAATGGGATTCAGTTGTAATTATACAGGGATAAACCCTCCCTTTGTTTGGGGATGGATGTCTGCGGTTTTCTTGTTTGACATGTGTAATCTCACCGTAAAGTCTCGCTAATGTGGATGAGTGATGGTAATTACTGTTGACTCAACGGATGAACCATCTGATATGAGCGCTTTCCAAAGAAGGCAAAGAAAGTGGCTGGAAACTGGCTGTCTGTGACACAGATGATGGTGGATCATTAGGCTTTATCAATACATCAGACGGTAGAGTTCATTTATTCACATGTGATTGTAACAGTTGTTCTGTTGAACTGCTTTAGTATGACACTTTTTTTCTCCTTAGAATAACCATGCTTACAACCACACGCCATTTACTGTACAATTCCTAGTAGTATAAGTAAACTTTAAGAGATCATATTTTAATGGCAGATATTTATTTTGTAACAAACAGCTCTACAGGTGTCCATTTGTGTAAATGTCATTTGACATGAGAGAGGCACTTTTCCTCCTGTTTAGAAGGTGGAAACCTGATAGTTTGCCCATAAAAAAAACTCCTTTAGAAATGTTGACCAATCAGACAGACTTTAAGGTGATCATTTTCCCATCCTGGACTGGGGTGCCCTCTAGTGTTCGTAGGCTCACATTGACAGTGTGTTCACCTGATTCACAGCAGTGTATCAAATGAGCTTGATGGTGCTGGCATCAGCACTGGCCAAGACATGGCAGCGCTGGAGAGACAAGGAGTTCGATGAGTAATGATTGTGATGGGGAGACAACTGTCTGATCCTTGAAAACGATCCCCCGGAATTCTCTCTCTCCCCCTCGTGAACGATGAGTCCGCTTCCCTCCCGCATCCGTGGCGACATGCGGTGACCTCTTCTCTCTGTCTCCCCCTCTTCTCCCTTTCAGCTGACCTTCCCCAAAGCCAAGCTGCTGCTGATGTCCAGCGATCAGGAGGATATCAACGACTGGTATCGCAGCCTGTCGCTAGCCGTTGGGTACGTGCCACCACTGCCGGGGAACGGGGCAGGTCTGTCTGCCTCTCAGACGCCAGCGCTCCAGCCCCCGGGCATCGATCTCTACCGCCAGCCACCTCCTGCCCCCAGTCTGTCACTGCAGCCTCTGTCCTTACCACACTACACCACACCACACCCACACCCACCCCTGCAGCAACAGCACGCACACACATACTGTACTCAGGCACACACAGTGCGGTGGCAAAGTTGGTGGTGAAGTGTCACACTAAGTACAGTGTGTCCAGGTGTCTGGGCTAATAAGGAGTTAGCCATAGTGTAGAGAATGGGGCTAAGGGAAGTTGGAGGTCTGCTCCATAAGAGCATCACACTGGGGGGAGAGTTTAGAGACGAGCACGGCTGGAGGCTCATGGGAGCACAATTAGTGGCTGCTCCAGTCTGTGTGTGTGTGTGTGTGTGTGTGTGTGTGTGTGTGTGTGTGTGTGTGGCCAAGGCCAGGGCAAGTGACAGCACAAATGACCATCGCAGCTGGTGACTGGTGGGTCTGAGGAAGCTGGAGTCGGGGATCTGAAGGGTAGCCATGGACAGCATCCATTTGAGAGGATGGCTTCTTGATTTATGAATATGTGATTTATTGGTCAATACTTAAAGTGCAAATCAATGCATGGGATTGCGTTGTAAGAACACTTGCCCAACTCTCTGCTAAACTCTAGACATGCCTTACGACTGCAAGACAATCACTATTTAAACGCTGCAGAAAGAGAACATGATATTGTGTGGTGCCATCTTTAAGTTACTCTAATTAATTCATCTGCTTTTTGTATTGAATAATGCTATGGAATTGTATCGCATTACAAAGCATGGACCTTAAAATCCATAGTCCATAGTTAATGTTTATTGGTTCTGAATGTGTAATTGCTTCCATTCAGAAATGGGTATCTGGTTCCTGTTGGAATGCATGGATCATGTTGTAGCCCTTGCATGTGCTTTAGAAACCCGAATCCCGGCTCTGCTTCTTCTTTTCCAGCTGCCTTCATGTCATTGGGAAGAGAAAGAAGTGAAAGACTAGCCACTACTGTTAAGCTGGTGAAGAATTGTGGAGATATCTTATCCATTTATGGCACATTACCCATAACCACTCCTATTCATCTGCAACTATGTGGTTTAGCCTGTGGTTAGATCCTTGAGAAATAAAACCAATTGATAGGCTCTGTGTAGGCATGTAGATCCGTCTGTCCACCACACGATATCAGTTCCCACTGAGACCACCACACCATTCCCCTTCTGTCATGCTGCAATGCGAGCTCTCTGTGATCTCTCTCTCTCGCTCTCTCTCTCTCCCTCCCTCACAGGCAGCTGAAGTCCAAGAGCACGGTGGTGCACCGGAGAGACGACCTGTGCAGGAGGCCCCTCAGACCCTCGGCAGAGGCCCAGCAAACGGCCCCCAGCACTCCACTGGCTCCTGCCCCAGAGTACCTGCCCAACGCAGCTAGCAGCAGCCAGCCACTCGGCAGGAAGAGAAACATGGTCAGTCGGAGCTCACTTTGTCTGAACACTCTGTCTTTGTACAGTACTGTATATCACAAGTCCATTTGGTGGAACTCTATTGGAGTATTCAGCACTAGCATTAGCATTAGCTTTAGCTTAGATGCTATCACACGCTATCCATGCAGGCGGACTTGTCATTAGACTTTTATGGTATATTAGTTGGATAGTAGAATTGTTATCTTGGCTCCAGAGTGAGTGTGTTACTGAGAGGCCCAGCAAGAGTCTGACCATAGCGTGCCTGGTGTTCCCCTCAGCTGCCCAGTGACGGGGGCAGAGGCAGTCCGACCCTCCCCAGTGCTCAGGACACGCACTCACAGATGAGCTCCAGCGCCCCCAAGAGGATGAAGCTCCAGGAGGCTCCAGGGGCAGGGTAAGGGTCTCCTCAGCAGCCATCTGCTGCTCACTGCTGATAGTGTCTTTTTAGGTGCATAGGCACTGAATTGTCTCTGACACTGTTGACAATTAATAGTGAGGTGAGGGGCGAACTATCCTTGTGTCAACTATTCCCTTTCCCTGTGCACACATGATATCTCTATCTGATCTACATGGCTGACAGGTTTTGCTAGTGATCAGATGGCTTACAAATTTGTTTTCCAATTTGATTCTAAAACATTTACTTAACAAATGGATACTTTTCAAAATCATTGAGTAATCATGTGAGGGAATCATGATGATATTGACTAAAATTATTGTGATTGTGATATTTGCCATAATGGAACAGTCCTAGCTGAAAAGTAAAGCCAAGTCATGTGATTTCTCCCCGTCCCCCCAGGTCTCAGGAGTCGTCAGGCTCCAGCTGTGTGATCCTGTGAGGGGCTCAGTCAAAGCCTGGGATTGGGCACCAGCCTCAGATGTCCGCTTGCTTATCAGGGTATGGAGATCTTTTACATTTAAATCAAGCCAAATGGGCTCACCGGAGCCCGCAAATGTACTCAGATGGGATCATTGTATGTGATTTGTATGTCGAGTGAGTCTATATTCTAGCTATGAAATATGCTACCAAATACTGAGGAAAGACACTGTTACAGATTTATTTGTAAGGTTAGAAATGAATCTGCCAATTCAACCAACAGCAGCAGCAGCACTAAATTGGTCAAAGCACAATGATGACAGATAACCTGACCCTGATTAAGGCTACACGTACTGTACAAGATATTTGTCAGTGCAAATGTTTTAACAAACATCTATATAAGTACGTCTTGATTTCTGTTTGTAAGGCTGCTTTTTTAAAGCTGTATTTATTTTTTAAAAATCATGTACAAGATACTAACAAAATGCTTGCAAATGCTACTTATTGTTGAGAGGTAAAGTTTCAATGCAGGCTAGTGGGATGAGGAAATGTGTGCAATAGTTGAATGGTGTGGTAGCGTGTGAGCTCCCATGAGTAGAGGAACTACTGAAACGACTGAGTCACTCCCCGTTAAATCTGATGCCTGTTTAACCACTGGACCAAATGGCATGGTATTTATACTAAACCTAATATATCACAATGATTGTACGACGCAAAGATTTCATGAGAAATTCCATGTACTCATATTTTATTCATTTATTCATATTGTTATTAATACTGTCATCTGGATTGCATTGAGGCAATGAGGGTTTTAAGAATTATGGGGTTATGAATCCATAGGTGCCTTTTATAAAGCTGTTTTGTTTACCTTGGACATATTGCTGAAGAACTGTTACTCTTAAAAGCAATAAATTCAGCCTTACTCATCAAAAATGTACAAACTGCTTTTGTCTTATTTCATTTCTGTGTAGTAGTATTTTGTAGATGTAAAGGCTACTTATGCTTTAACATGAAAATGGAAGACTATAATCATAATGTTTTTACTTGCTGTTAACTTGCATTGCTTATTTTGAAAATATTCCCCATTTTGTCCAGATAGGTGATCTGTTATGCCAGGTTAAATAGCATACATCTGTATTTGAACAAATAATGGAGCCATCCTATCTGGGAAACGGAGAGTCAAAAAGTGGATGGTACTCTCAGAGATTATAATCTCCTTTAAGGGAGTTTCCCTGGACGTGGATGAAGGCTGCAAGGAGAATTAGATTTTCATGAAAAAAAAGCTTTTTACAGTAGAAGTACAGAAGTGGGCCTGTACTGTACGGAAATCAGGCTTTCATCCAAACCTTTTACAAGGCTGCCATCTATTGGTTTGTACCGGTAAATACTATGAAGGGTAAGGGTTCTAAAACAGGTTATCAGAGAGATAGACAGGCATAGATCTTTACTTATAGACATCAATCTGGTAATGCATCCAGTGAGCTCTGCCGGATGGCTGCTGTGGTAAGTATGGCCGCTGCGCCATCTGTCTAAGTCTGTTGGGAAAAAAGGCGCATTCTACTTTAGAACTCAAGAACATGTTGGACCAAGTAGAATTAGCAGTAAACCCAGTATGGGAAAAATACAATAGCATTGAGTAAAACAGTTAGGCTGTTTCTTGTCCCAAAAGAAGATTACATATATTATATTGAAGTATTTGTATCATTTTATTTCATTTAAAATAAATCCTTGTTCCATTCCACTTTATTATGCATAGTTTAATTGGCTATTTACATATAATGTAATCACATATTTACATGTGTGGCCTTCTTCAGTTAAAACCAAAATCTGGTCGAAGTTCATGGAAATATCTCACTTAGAAATATGTTTACAGAAATAAATGTTGACCTGTTCAATTCTTTTTTCTCCAAGTACGCCTCATGTAGGCTACCTTAAGTTCCTTCTGAGCGGTGCCAGTGCCCTCTCTTGAAGGCCCTTCTCTCTGTCTCCCCTCCCCCCACCTCTCTTGTAGGAAGAGCATGTTTTTCCCTCTCTCTAGTTGCCTTTTGAAATTACGAATTTTAAATCTAAACAAATAGTCTGATTGTATTATTTAGTTGGCTGTTTCAACCCATCTCCAGAAAGTGATGCCTACTGTCAAAACAACGTGCAATCTCCTCCTGCTTTTTTCCAAAATAATCAGAATAATTGCGTTCATCACCTTGTCAGTCAACATAACGCTTTGAAAATGAACCTTGCTGGTTCCTATTATTCTGCAAGCAAATCCATATTTTTTAATTTGGAGAATTAAGAATTTTGGACGTTGGTGCTAGTTACAAAAACTGTCGGGACAAATTGAAGACTTGCCTGGTAAGTCTTTAATGTAGCCCATTGAAAGAGAGGAGGAGGGTTTACGGGTACAGCCAAGATCACATGAAATGACTGCTATGTAGTTTTGGTAATCTACGAATGACCTCAGTGCAATTTTCAAACGAGAGAAGGTTGTTAGCTGCCGTGGTCATGCTGACTGTCTGATTGTGATTGACAGACAGATTGTTCATCCATCCTAAGCACATGTGGTGGCAAAACTCACATTCATTTCTAGACAAGAATAAATTCTTCAGGTACTCCAATAGAAGTAAAATCTTAAAGGACTTATCCGGAGTGAATCAAACCGAAGCCCTGTTGTCTGAGGCTGCCGAGTGCTGTCGATAGGTGTCAGAACGACAGCAGTA
>JASCQY010000053.1:1620140-1631507 GCA_030264315.1 Sardinella tawilis | reverse complement strand
TGTGTGTGTGTGTGTGTGTGTGTGTGTGTGTGTGTGTGTGTGTGTGTGTGTGTGTGTGTGTGTGTGTGTTTCCTTTCATCACTGAAAGAGCAGAGAGGAAGAGTGGAGGAAGCTGTGCTTAAGGAAAAAGCAATTTATTTGTATTCCGTGTCAGCAAGGCATTTTTGAATTGGAATGTAGAGAGAGCAGAAGATTGTCTCTTTTTTTGGTCCCAGTCAGACAACACACACACACACACACACACACACACACACACACACACACACTATAACTCCCTCTTAGCTCTTAGTGTTTGGAATGCAGTGCTGCTCCATCTGTGTTCCTTCTCAGCTCCCCTCACCTCTCTGTTCTTCATCTGTCTCTTTCACCCTCTTCCTCCTCCTCCTCCTCCTCCCCCTCCCCCTCTCCGTCTCCTCTTCCTCCTCCTCCTCAGACTACAATTTAGTGTATCAGCCTGTTTCTCACAGACATCTCCTGAATATGAAACAGGCTGGCTGGCACACACACACACACACACACACACACACACACACACACACACTCACACACAAATATACATATATTACCATGTGTGCTGACAACCATATCAACACAAACCATGCTCGGTTACCATATGCATATTAAGCCATTGTGATTAGAACATACACAGTAGACACACACAGGTATTCATTTTCAGAGACGTATCCAAACAAAAACACACACACACACACACACACACACACACACACACACACAGGCACAATGCAGACGGTAGCCTGCAGATGCCACCTGCCCACGACTCCACACTGATTATAATGCACAATGTGAAACTGATTATGTTTTCACCTTCCCCAGGCTGCAGACCAGCTATTTATCATCGTAACTTCTGCCTTTTTCTTACTCACCATTTGCCACTACTTTTGTGTGTGTGTGTGTGTGTGTATGTGTGTCCCTCGTATCCTCTTCCACTAGGCTGTAGTGTGTGTGTTGTGTTGTGTTTATGGGGATGAGCGAGTGAAGATGTGAGCGGTCGGGTCGGGAGAGGGGGAGAAATCGATCCCTTCATCAGTATGGGCAGTGATGGTGCTGGCCTTGTAAATGGCTATATATAAAACAGTCAATCACTGCAATGTCTTTAGTGTCCACCCCCTCCCACCCCATTCCCCAGCAGAGCATGGATCCAACAGACCTTCACTATTGCCCCCATTCAATAACACATCAGGATCCCAGCCAAGGGACCTGCAGCCACTTACAAAGTCTGCAAGGTCGCTGGTGCTGAATTAAGGACGCAGTCTTTATTAATTAAGGACATCAAATTGTAATTGTTTAGATGATTTGTAGGGAGAGCCGCACATGAGACGTACTGTACAGTATGTAAATTATTGGAGTAAACGGCATATTGTATGTTAATTTTGTTTGACTGCTTTTATGTCTCTTGTGACTTTTTTTATGAGTGTATTTTAGCCCCTGTGGGCTTGAATGGGTCTTGTGAGGACAAGGGGACAGTGTTGGAGGGGAGGGGTGGGGTGGGGCGGGGTGGTTATTTGGCTGGGATGCTTTGGCTTGGAGGGATGGAGGTTTGGGCCAGTCGATAAGAGCCTGGAATCCTATTCAGCTCCCGCTGCATGCAAAGTAACCCTTCAGAGAGACCACAGGCACAACTCCAAAGTCCATGGCCACCGCGCACACACACACACACACACACCCCAAGACTGCGTCATGGCTGATCGCTGTACAGTATGTACAAACATACCAAAGACACACACACACACACACACACACACACACACACACACAATTCTGCCATCAGGTCTGAATGACTTTTAAATGTCATTCTGGAACACAGCGACACAAGCAGGCAGTGTTGCATAGCCCAGAGCCGAGTGAGATGCATCACAAAAGGAGAACAAAGCCCTGATCAACCACCCAGAGGCTCCCTCACACAGATTCATCTCCAGTGTGTCTGAATTAGAATTTGATGGGTGCTGAATAGGGGGAAAACACTTCCAATAGTGAAGTAAAAGCCAGTATTAAACCGACTGGCACTCGTGTCTGCATCTTTGTAACAATCCAAAATAAAAGGGCAGGGAGGTGAGAGTAGCGCGGCGTGGCTGACCGTTGAGACCTGTCCAACTAAAAAACTGCCAGCCAAGCAGAAACGGACACAATGTTTGACGGAACGAAAGACAATTTCTTCTCAGCACAAAGCCGGCCATTTAGGCGTTCCTACCTTTTTTTTTTTTGCCTCAACCGGGTGACAAAGCGGCAGCTGCACGCGAGCAGCAGCAGCACAATGCCTTCACCTCAGCCTCTGCCTTATGGGAGGTGTTGCGCTCGCTCAGTCGCTCGCTCGCGGACTCGCACGCTCGCCGGGCGCATACCAACGGAACCGCTCGCTCTCTCGGCTCACGGACAAAAGGAGACACTAAAAGCCTCATTGTGCGTGTAGAACAAGCAGTTTAATCCCGAGCAGACTTACCGAGCCAGAACGAGACTAAAAGCGCGAGCTAGCGAGAGAGGCAAACGACAGAAACGGGAAGGAGAGGAGAGAATGGATGTAAACATGTTAGCTGGCTGGTGAGCAAGTGTAGCGCTTATCTGGGCTAGCGTTTCTGGAGTGTGTTGGGAGAGGGGCCATGTGTATGGCTTTTCCCAGGCCGCCTGCTCCTCCGGCTCACGTTTTTGCCCACTGGGAGCCGAGTGCGTGACCCATTTTGCAGTGTCCACATAATGTGCACGGCCTGTGCCGCTTGACATTGATGTCGTGTGAGTGCTGAACTAACGTTGCAAAGTGAATGTCCCCTGACAGGCATTGACTTGCCAAAATCAAATGTGCTGATGTAAGTGTGTGTGTGCGTCTGTGTGTGTAAGTGAAGGAGCTGGGGTCATGTCAGGGTGTTAAGTGTGTGTGTGTGTGTGTATCTGTGCGTGTGTGTACACACAGGAAGCCAGGTCTTTGAATTGATGAATGTCATGTCATTGGACGTCATGTCATAGGAACAAATATATCGATGAGGCGTGTGTGTGTGTGTGACAGAGAGAGGGACAGAGATAGAATAGGGAATTAAGGGCTTGGAATTTTGCTGCATGATTAGGCTCATTGACCTAGCTTAGGCTCAGCCACTGATTGAGAAATGGAGTACAGTGGATGGGCATGCAAAACACAGTGTGGAAGGGAAAAGAACCGTGTGTGTGTGTGTGTGTGTATCTATCCATCCATCCTGTCTGACTGGCTTTGTTTGTATGTTTATCCCCATGGTTGAAAACACTGGTGATGCTTGCTTATCAATAAGTTGCCTCCTTTCGTTGTGGATAATGTGTTGGGTCAGCTCAACACACACACACACACACAGAGAGAGAGAGAGCGCAGGATCTCACACAAACATGCCCGTCTCAGCAATTCCTCTCTCTTGTGGGAGGTGTTATGTAACAGAGACTGCTGCTGGAAGGCTCAGGGGAGAGATGTGGGCAGAATGGTTGATGATGCTGTGACCTTGGGCCGCTCCAAACACACACACACGCGCACACACACGCTCACACTCTCTCTCTCATATATACACACACACACACGCACACACACACACACGTACAGAGACAGACAGCCAAGACAGCCTGGCAGCCCAGTGCCTCTACCCACCCCACTGTCAGAGGGAGAGATGTGGGCAGGAAAGGTGCCAACGCTCCTGTTGGAACCCACTGTGCTCGTCTGCCAGACCCAGCGCTGTGTGTGTGTGTGTGTGCGTGCGGGTGCGTGTGTGCATCAGGTGTTGAGGCATAGGTAATGACTGCGACCACATGGCGGGGTGGGCTTTAGCGGCAGGGGGGGGGGGCTAGTGCGTGTAGTGGCACGACCCCACTGTTGTGTTAATGAGTCTCACACAAGGCCATGGACACTCAAGACAGAGGGGTTTGTCAACACCCATCTTTTCTATGCTTCTCTCTCTCTCTCTCTCTCTCTCTCTCTCTCTCGCTCTTCAACCCCCCTCCCTCTTTCTCACTCTCTCTCCCTCTCTGATTTTCAATGAGTGTCCTCTGCTCAGGGCAAGGACGGGCAGGCTGCTGTTAAAAGTCCCTCCCTGTGGAGAGCACTGCAGGATATCTCACACACACACACACACACACACACACACACACACACACACACACACACACTCTAACATTTTAGCCACAGGCAACTGCCAACCTCTTCAAGCTAAGCTGAAGGAATGGAAACAAAGCAAAAAGGGTTTTAGATGCTGAATAAAACTGTGTCTCTCTGTCTGTCTCTCTCTCTCTCTCTCTCTCTCTGTCTGTCTGTCTGTTGGTGGTTACTACTGTGAACAGTGGTCGGTCAAGGTGTGGAGTCATCTCATAATCGCACTGATAAAAATGTATTACAGTGTTTCTTAGTCGGACTTTGCCTGCTGGCTACAGAATTGGAATGAGTGGTTGGGGTTTTCATGCAGTTGGAATGTTGGTGCAATAGGTCTGTGTTGAGATACACAGGCAATTTCCTGAGGCATGTTCACGTGTATCATGATATCTAGCCTATAGGTGGTTTGTTGTATCCTATGCAGAAGGAGGAGAAACATGAAATGCTGGCTACTGAAAACGTGCTTTTGTAAAGCAAGGCAATATGTGGAAACATTGTGTGTGTCTGTTTTGCCCAACATGTAATTTGGGAAGATGTGTAAATGTCAGAGCTCTGCATCACGCTTCACTGAGTCCTGCTCTCACTCACACACTCACACACTCACACTCGCATCCCACGAGCTGCCATGGTAACGCTACACTGCTCCTCACTAATATCTGTCTATGTCTGTGTGTCTCTGTGTGTGTGTGTGTGTGTGTGTGTGTGTGTGCGTGTGCAGCCCAGCTCTGCTCCTCTAATGAACACGCACCCAAACACCCATGCACCCATGCACGCCCTCACACACATGCGCGCACACACACACTCATGTCCATGCTTAATCATGCATTCATTGCTCTTTTGATTTGATTTATTGTGTGTGTGTGTGTGCGTGTGCCATTTTTGTTTTGGTTCTGTTTGGTTTTTTGACATGCGCTCTGCCTGTGTGTTTGTGTCTCTTCTCTCTGCATGTGCCATCCTAGCTTTGTACCAATGGCTTGAGGCCGACCGCCAGGGCAAGGATCCAGAGGCGGCTGCGACAGGTAAATTAACCCCCCCCCCCCCATAACCCTGACGCCTTCCTCCCGCACCTAAAGAGACATCTCTCCCTCGCTCATCCCTCGCTCTTTCTCTCCATCCATCCGCTGCCATCCCTCGCTCCCATGCCTGCTGCAGCACGGAGCGCCAAGACCGCAGATCCGAGGGCGAATGTGGGTTTGCATCACACACGCTTTTAGAGGGCAGAATTAACGACGGATTTGATCGATAATTTCGATGAAGGAAATGTAGGCATTCAATAAGCTAATCGTGAATGAATGAATGAATGAATGAATGAATGAATATGGATAATTAGTAATTCTGTATAGGGGAAATTTGTCATATGTGTGCATGCAAGCTGACTTCACTTCAGGTCTTTGTTGTGTTTTTTCCTCCCTTGTTTTCCCCAGAATGCTAACTGTACTCTCCTCTTCCTCCTCCTACTCCTCCTCCTCCTCCTCCTCCTCGTGTTTTTTACATATTTCTCTGCCTTGTTTAGCCGCCGGCCTGTTTTTTTGGGTGTGCTGTGCTGCTGAAATGTGGGTCAGGTTCCCCAGAGCTTGTTATTCCAAATCAGCTCCTCGCCAGTGCTGACTCTCCTCCCCTGCCCCCCCCCCCTCCTCTGATGCTGAGTTCTGATTGGTTAATGAGATTTGTTTCTATCAGCCCTCACTTTTACTGGGATCTGATTTTGTTTTTTTTTATGCTACTGTTATGTGCTCTCTTTTTCTCTGGCTCTCACTGTATCTTTTCCTCTTTGTCTTCCTCTCTTTATCTCTCTCTCTTCTTTCCCTTCCTGTCTAATGATCCTTTTCTTTCTTCCCTCCCCATCCCTCTCCTTTCATCTCTCTCTTCCCTTCTTCCCTCCTTTCTCCTCTCTCCTCTTACCTTGCCCCTCCTTTTCCCCGTCTGACTCACGTGGGTGTAAAGAAGCTTAGTGTGTCGGCCAACCACCATCACCCCCCCCCACCACACACACACACACACACCTCTCCCCCAAGCCGCTGCTCAGCAGTCTATTTAGGGCCCATCTGACCACATCACAGCACTCTACCTGACCACAGCACTCTCTACCTGAGCCCGCAACCACAGGGCCTGATTCACTCTAACTGGACACCAGCGACACACATTGCCCACTAGCATCCACACTAGACCCGTCAGGGCACAGGAGTCCTTATTGCAGACACAAGCTTACATGCACACACACACTCTTACGTTTAAGCCTACAGATGCTACAGATGCATTTACTTTAGATGAACTTATATAACCTTAGAAATGGTAGCAAAAAAATGAAAACCCACTATTAGAAGAAATTTGGGAAGAGACCATCAACGGTGTAGTGAAGTCCTTCATATGCGAGCACACACACACGCCCACACACACACTCACACACACCTTTAGAATATGTACTAATATGTGCTTAGCTTCCTCTTCTGCTCACTCTGATGTGGTTTGCAATCTCTTCCCAAAGGCCAGAACAGCTCTATTATTCATGTCTGGTAGCAGTGATACATGTAGGCCACACACACACACACACACACATACACATACGCACACACACACACACACACACACACACCTGAAGCTCCAAGTAGATGTGGTAACCCAATCCCCAGCTCATAATGTCCCCATCAGTCTCAGCAGCAGCCCTCGCTGGGAGCCGCTCCCCTTCCTCCACTGTCTGCTCTTATCAGAGCATTCGCTCCATCTGCTCTGAGCCCACACACTGACACACACACCCTAACCATTCCTCTTTTCTTTTCTTTCCCTTTCTTTTCTGTTCTTTTCTTTCATTCTCTCTTTCTTTCTCTTCTTCATGCTCCCTTGATCTCAAACCCTCCATCCCAGATCTCTCTATACACTTCTGTGCTGTAGTTTGGCTTGTTATCCTCTGCTGTTCTCTGGACTGGCTCGATCAATATGGCCCTTTTGTTTTCTGGTCTGGCTAGTTACTGCATGAAGTCATCATGACCACACACACGTAATTGTGTGTGTGTGTGTGTGTGTGTGTGTGTGTGTCTGTGTTTGTGTGGGAGTGCTGGTGGAGGGATGGCATATCTGATGCTCTGGTGTTTTCCAACAGGCTTGTTTTTTTTATGTCTAAGTATTGTTTATCTGCCCAAATAAAAGTCCCTGCACCTGTCGTGTACGTACGTGCAGTACATAAATAAATATGAGAATAACAGGAGCGCGTCTACATTAGAGTGGAATCCAATTAGGATCAGCCTCTTGCGCCGTGCTGCTGTGGATGGTGCAGTACAGTAAGTGTGTTTAGTGGACATGTAGGTCATGCAGAGCTGGGATTAATGGCTGAGCTCCAGTCATGCCTACTGTACACACACCGTAGTTTCTTCTCCTGTGCGCAGAGACAGAGCCCTGGGGTTCCTGCTTCCGCTGTCTTTGTGGAGCACAGGAGATGGGATTTTAGTCCAGTATACAGCTCACCTGAGGGATTACCCCCCCCCCCCCCCGAAAACACGTTAATCTGCTTCAGTGAGTGAGTGAGTGAGTGAGTGAGTGAGTGAGTGAGTGAGTGAGTGAGTGAGTGAGTGAGTGAGTGAGCACACCCATTCCTTATTTTACTTTATGGCCATTGATGTTCATCCTTGTTCTCAGTAGGCTCAGTTCAGGTTTATAGCCATCGATAAAAGCACCAAAGCTGTAGGCAGTGTAAACCAGAGAATGTGACCTCAGGCAGAGTGTTTCACACAGGTCACAGGGGACACGTGTGTGTGTGTGTGTGTGTGTGTGTGTGTGTGTGTGTGCGCGTGCGCGTGCACCCCCACCCTCTCGTCACTTATTTAGAGCCAGTAAAACTGTCATCGATTGCTTTGTGTGATCACCTAGAGGGGAGACATTAGTTCCAGTTAAGCCTATTAGTCTCCCCACCTTCTCCCTGCCCCAGTCCCAGTCCCAGTCCACTGTCCCCCCCGTCCCCCCGTCCCCCTGCCTGGGCCCCTGACCCTCTCCATCTCCATCACCAGCACAGCCCAGAGCAGTTGTTACGCTCCAGCCAGCGAGGATTACACTGATTGGAACTGATCTAAAATCAATCAGTTTGATGCTCGCATTTAATCAAAGTGCTTATAGTCTCCACACACAGCTTGGCCTATGCTATGCAGTGATTGTGGGAGAATCCCCAAAAGCAATTTAAGTAGTGCAGGAACATCGTCTCATATTGACCTCATGGTGATCATCCGGACTGTTCAAGGAAAGACTCATTTAAAAATGCGTACTACATAAAATATGAGAGAGTTGAACAGTCGGTTGCAGTTTAGCCTTGAATTCAAATGCAGATTATGCACAAAGCCTGCTAAATGTAGTTCTGTTTAACTTGGTTGGAAACAAAAGGATTGTACCATGCAGATTTTTACTTGTATTTGAGATTCATCAAAGGCTAACCATGTTCTCAGACAGAGGATGTCCTAGTTCTGCGTAAATAATGCAGGTGAAACTGCCCCATCCCAGCCTGTGGATCATCAAACAGCACATGCATATGCACCTCATCACCTTTGCTGCCAGACTCCAGAGTCCAGTTCAAAGACCACACAGACTATACAGACATCAAACATAAAACAATTGAGATCGAAGTAAGAGAACATTCTATAACAGACGAGGGTTTGTGTCCAGTCCGAGCCAGTGAGCAGAGATGCTTCCTGTAGGAGCTGATTGAAGTACAGCACAGTGGGGTTCCAGACCTAATGGGTGACTTAATGGGTGAAGGATGATGGCACTTGGTTGGTCTCCTAACCTTCTTTGAGATCAACCAGGATTTTGTTTTTCCTCTATGCATGCTGACTATGTAGGTAGAGGAAAATATGCTGTGGTAATCTCCCATTTCCCATGTGGTTCTCACAGACTAATCCCTCTTAGGTTGTATTAGACCTAAAGGGTCTCACAGTGTGCTCTACACATTCCCATTCCCTCAACAGGAACTTTCTGCTCTTGTTTTCAACATTAACAATGATGACGTAACTCACTCTTGGCCCTGTGTCTACCTTCTTCTCTCCAGGGGAGAACTTTGATCAGAGTCCGCTCAAAAGAACCTTCAAGTCCAAAGTGTTGGCCCACTACCCTGAGAACGTGGAGTGGAACCCCTTCGACCAGGATGCTGTTAACATGGTGAGTGGAGATGACTGGGTGGGCGGGAGGACCGTCCTGTGCGCAAGACTGCCAGGACACACAGTGCTATATATATAACCACCTGCAAAATTCACCATGCATTCCACAGCACAGGAAGAGAGTTGGGAAAAGCCTGGGATTTATATAAGGTTGCACCGCTAACAAGCGTTCCAGGAGAGGTCTGTGTGTTGCGGATCTAGCGCTCCGCCTCAAGGGATTGTGGGCAATGGAGCGAGTGCAACTCCTGCTGCTGTTCCTATAGATCGCTCCCTTGGGCTTTGGCAGCTCTGGCTGCAGCGCCGCTTTCCACACCGTCTCCACTTAGCCAAACAGAGAATGCTGTACATGCAAGCCACCCGTCATGCTGCTGCCACTGGGACCTCAGTGCTAAAGCTGAGCATGGCCAGTGCCAAATGAGGAGTGTGAGGCTAGGTCCGACATCAACCTGCCCACTTCTCCCAGAGAAACACACACACACACACACACACACACACACACACACAAAGAGGGAGAGAGAAAGACACAGACACACACACACACACATAGAGAGAGAGAGAGGGAGCGAGAGAGAGAGGCAAACCCACAGTGTAATTCTCTGTGGACCCAGTGGCAGGTAAGTGAAGCTTGTCCTGTAGGTAACATGAGTGTGTGGCTGACCCTCCTGTCGGTGATGCAAGGGCATTTTTCCATCCCTATCCTCCACCGATGCTCCATTCCAATCAATTATTCACCTTGGCTTCTCCACTTACGTCGGCATGGAAACCACACTTTGTTCCTGCGCCTGTCTCTGCTCCCTCTGAAACAATAAACCTGAGCTCGCTCGCGCCGGCGATGAGGTAATCAGCCACCCTCGCCTCCTCCCCCGATCTGACGCTCACCAAAAGCGCAGGCAGTGCAGGGGTTAATCACAGTCATGGTGTTTTTGTAATCACCTCTCTCACACACACACACACACACACACACACACATGATGCTAGGTGTATAGGGGTTTATTTAGCTGATGCAGGTGCTGGAAGAAGCTGAGCTGCAGCTTTCTTAGCAGGAGAAAGAACAAGCGCACGAAGCTGCAGCCGCAGCAGGACTTTATCGCCACCAATCAGAGTGTGATTAGTGGGCCTGCCTGCCATGGGGGGAGATCACTAGGAGTTGATCAGGAGCAGAAACCTGCAGCGATGAGGCCAGGAAACCTGCCCCCATGCTGCCCCCATGCTGCCCCCATGCTGCCCCATGCTGCCCCATGCTGCCCCATGCTGCCCCATACTGCCCCATACTACCCCCATACTGCCCCATACTGCTCCATACTACCCCATACTGCCCCATACTGCCCCCATGCTGCACCATACTGCCCCATGCTGCCCCATGCTGCCCCATACTGCCCCCATGCTGCACCATACTACCCCATACTGCCCCATACTGCCCCCATGTTGCACCATACTGCCCCATGCTGCCCCATACTGCCCCCATGCTGCACCATACTACCCCATACTACCCTATACTGCCCCCATGCTGCCCCATGCTGCCCTATACTGCCCCCATGCTGCCCCATGCTGCCCCCATACTGCCCTATACCTGCTACCCCATATTGCCCCGTGCTGCCCCATGTGATTGCACCTCACTGGCTGTGCCTCACTGAGGACAGTTGCAGGCAGGAACTATTCCACTTTGAAACAGAATCTTGGCGATATTCGGGTTAAGGGCAGATTCCAAAATGCAAATTGTTTGAACTGAAAAAGAGGAGTTTGCATGACTCGCACGCAAACCGAATATCGCTGAATACTGTTTTATGCCTCACTGTCATCCTGCCTCCTGTTAAACTTCAAGAAACATTTAAGATGGTGGTTGGCTTTTTACAGGCGCTGTGTCTGGTCATGAGTCTGTGCCCCTCATGCCTCTCTACTGAAGCACACCTGCAGCGCTTTCCTTTTTAGTGCGGCCCTTAGAATGGTGTCTCACAGGCAGGTCAGAAGGAGTTTAACAGGATGAGAGGAGTACAGAGGCAAAGAGGAGAGGAGAAAACTAGCCTTTCGCCCCCCCCATCCCCCATTTCCTCTCCCTCTCTCTCTCCCTCTCCCTCTCTCTCTCTCTCTCTCTCTCTCTCTCTCTCTCTCTCTCTCTCTCTC
>JASCQY010000053.1:1574157-1584599 GCA_030264315.1 Sardinella tawilis | reverse complement strand
TAATGATTTGCCCAAGTGGGAGCATGTAGAGATTAAACAGTAAGGGCCCCAGGATTGACCCCTGAGGCACACCACAAAGGGTCCGATAGGTATCAAAACAACAGCAGTAGGTACAACACGGACCGAATTTGCGAACTGGCTGCTAACGTTAACAGAGATAGGGGCATGTCAAAATGAAACTGACATGCCCTCATCGGCAGCGCTGGCTGCCATTTCACTATTCGGTCTACCATGCATGGAAATCTGTCGGTCTCATGCCTATCGATAGCACTTAGCAACGTGAAACAACAGGGCTACGTGTTGATTCACTCTGGATAATTCCTTTAAGGTTGATAGTTCTGGTTTTCAATCAATTCAATTGAATTAAACAGTAAATTACTGTCAGTAACATGGTAAGAAGTGTTGAAGAAGTGTGTAATTGTTCAAATGTTGACTTGGTTAGATTATGACATCTTGTGCTCCACTCCTCTGTAGCTAAGGTCTACATTAGACCCTACATCAGACCCGTGATGCAGGAGCTACTCCATGTCATCAAGGAGACGGAGAACGATGACCTGACCAACGTCATCCAGAAGATGATTTGCGAGTACAACGAGGAGGTGGCCGTCATTGCTGTGGACATGACACAGAACCTGGTACTGTTCCCAGATCAGTCCACCTGTTTGTATATCATTGCTACTTCCTGTCTCTATGTGTTACATGCATACAAAGAGTATGGAGACTCTAAGAGCATGTAAGCGCAGCATACACTGGTATGCACACAGTATACAGTAGCGGATGTTTCCAGAAAAAGAAAAGCGGCCTCTGTTCTACCGGCCCTGTTCTACAGTATTTCCATTTGAACAATTTTCATTTGCTCCTGCACACCGGTGAAACAAGCCACGTAGCGAACTTCATGAATAGCCTAAGGAATCACCTAAGGATTTTCTCGAACAGCCCTGAAACAAATCAACCTGAATGGCAATCGACAGGCAGCAGTGACAGAGTCACAGTGGTAATGCTGGTGTGCGGAGTTGGATTGAAAACAATGGAAGCTAAATGGAGAAGCCAAGTACTCCCTACTTTGTCTGAGCCGTTGTGCAGTGGCCCGTACAGTGACTAAGGAAGAAGTTGTTTTAGCCGAGTCGTGTTTTGTGTTTGGCTTATTGATTGTTTATTTGTTTATAAATGGGAGTGGAAGAGACCAATCAAGCAAACAAACAAAGCCTATATCCCTGATGTGCTGGCAGGTGGACTGTGCCAGCCAGGCCCATAGGAGTGAATGGGAGTCTGTTTGAGGAGTGCAGCGGGAGCAGGGACTCAATACATCACACTGGAAATGAACACTAATTTCCTAATGACATGATGGCTTTATAATGTAATCTTACAATCTTCTAGCTGTCTAACCTCTCAGTCACACAGATACACACACACACACACACACACACCACATATGCCACCACACACACACACACACACACACACACTCACACACACGGACAGGCTGGCATCAGCTTGTCTCCTCCTCATTATGTGTCAGAGTTAATGAGGTAATTGGATTAAATTGCCCTCTCGGCAGGCGATCTCTTGATTAGCCCAAACCCAGCGCTCATCGCTGATGGCCTAAAGATTCTTGCAGCAGGATGCCTGTGTGTGTGTGTGTGTGTGTGTGTGTGTGTGTGCGTGTGTGTGTGTGTGTGTGTGTGTGTGCGCGTGTGCGTGTGTGTGTGTGTGTGTGTGTGTGTGTCTCCCATGCTCTCCCCACACTCTCCCCTCCTGTTCTCCTACTGATAGCCTATCTGTTGCTAATAGCAGTGTGTCGCTACGCTTGCCCATAGCACTGCCCACCTGTCCAAAAGGAGTGATGCTAGGACTGCTACAGCCATGATGGGGGGACTGTGTTACTCCTCACATCTCCTCTGGTGCTGCTCAGTCAAGAAACTGGAGCTCTTATTGTCATTTCATTCTCGCATTGGAAATCCATTACATGGCATAATGAGGGAGTAGTTTGTGTGAGGGAGTGTGAAAGAATGGAGTTATTTATAGTAACACTATCTCTAACTGTGTGTGTGTGTGTGTGTGTGTGCGTGCAGGCTGAGATCTTCCGTAAGGTGCTGGAGAGTGAGGAATACGAGGAGTGTGAGGATAAGACAGTCATGGCTCTGGGCATCCTCAGCACCATCGACACCATCCTCACCGTCATGGAGGACCACAAAGAGGTAGGGACAGGTGGACACACACACACACACACATACATATACAGTATACTGTATATGCATACACACACACACAAATCTACCTCTTGCACAAAATCTACCTCTTGTACAAAGTTTGTTTCAGTAATGTTTTTTTTCCAGATTACTCAGCAGTTAGAAGGCATCTGTCTGCAAGTGATTGGCTTGGTGCTGCAGAAGCCCATTATAGGTAAGATGTGTGTGTGTGTGTGTGTGTGTGTGTGTGTGTTCTGTCACAAACTCCCTCTGTCTCTCTCTCCAAAGTTTTTCCCTTGTTGTCCCTTTCCCTTACTGCGTTTGGTGGCCTTAAGTGCTGTCTGCTGCAGTCAGAGAATGATTAAGCTAAGCGCTACGCTACGCGCCCAGTAAGAGTTCCCATGTTTAGCTATTTAGCATGCCCCGCACATGTCCAGTGTACACTCATAATAACATGAGTAATGTGTTGACAAAACAGTTTCTCTGTTGACCTTCAGCACGTCGCCACACACTCTAAACCTTTTCTTTTGTCTGCCGCAATGTAAGCATATTAAACGGCTCAGGAATGAATATTCATCAGCCGCTTTCTCTTAAGCCCTCGCACCTATAAGACTCTCTTAGCTTGCCTGCCCGGAATACCAATGGAGCACCTAAATCCCAGGATGAATGATTATGACATTTAATTATGAAAGTCAATTAATCTTAGCGCTTGCCCGCGCAGCGGCTCGGCGGCTTTACTCAATCATGTTTTAATTGTCACCTCCGTGTTTAATTCCTTGTCGTGGCGGCGCCATGCTTTGTGTGGGCGGAATGGACGAGGGAGAGCATTAATGAAAGTATTAGGCTGATAAAATGACTGGCTGCTGGCTGGCTGGCTGCAGTTTCACAGGGCTCGTGTCAGGTGTGTGTGTGGGGATGGGTACAGAGGAGCCAGTCAGAACTCCGCACGCGCGCGCACACACACACACACACACACACACACACACTCACACACACACAACCTCTCTCCTGTGCCCCCCTGAGGGAGTGGGCTTAGCGGCTGTGATCATAGTGGTGGAGGGAGTCTGTGATGGAAGGGATTTGATATGAGAGAGAGAAAGAGGGATTTGATATGAGAAAACGACAGAGAGAGAGAGAGAGAAAGTTGGGCCTCATGTCTGATCAGTTTGACAGTGTTTTTTTTTTTTTGGCAGTCTGTGTGAGGGATTTTCGGAGGTGTCGTTTGATTTTAAGTTCTGACGGTTTGTTATGATGCCTTGTTGGAACTTCTGTCTAACTTTGATATTGCTCTGCTCTCTGATCTTTCTTCATTTCTCTCTATCTCCCTCCATCCCCCCCTCCCTCTCTCTCTGGTCTCCTATCTCTAGAGTTTTATGAGGAGATCCTGTCGCTGGCGTTTGGCCTGACATGCCAGACCATCTCCCCACAGATGTGGCAGTTGCTGGGGGTGCTCTTCAATGTCTTCCAGCACGACTGCTTTGACTACTTCACAGGTGAGGCCCAGTCTAGTCTGAACACACCAACGCCAGCCCACAGTACTGGGGCCTGCCTGCACACTACAGTGAGGCCAGTCTGCCATAAAAAAACAGGCCAACATGTAGAGAAATGGCATTTTGTAATGGACAAAACCTGTTGTCAAAACCTCAAAATGATGTAAACAAACAATGCCAAAAATCTGTATTTCCAAACACTTCCTTGTGTCAGAGCAGAGCCACATTCATTGATGAGTTGGTTGAAGGTCGAGTGGAGGCATTTAGACGTTTGGCGTGGAATTGACATAATGGGTGCTAAAATTGACATTTGAATATACAGTATATTGCATTGAATTATGCTACACTGATGCTATTATTGTATTTGTACCGACAGATATGATGCCTCTGTTGCATAATTACGTAACTGTGGACACTGATACCCTTCTGTCCAATCCCAAACATCTGGAGATCATCTACACCATGTGTAAGAAAGTAAGTGGCTTCATTAAGGCTCGTCTTGTTGGTCTTGTTGGGCTATGAACCAGAAGCGCTGAACTCTGGTCTCAGATACATGACATGCAAATCCCATTGGAATTCCTAATTAGCTATTACTAATTAATGAAGATTTACTGCTCCTCTAATACTATGTAGCTCCACATGTTTGGAGGAAAACTTCAGATGAAGTCTTGTGTATTTCAGTGATGAATAATTAAAAGTTCTGCATAAATGTTAAAGAATATAAGTGTGGCATTTGATTTGGTTTTTAAAAACATAAATAAATATATAAATACATACATACATACATACATGCATACATGCATACATACATACAACAATATGACCCAGTGCATCCTCAATATCCCACAGTATTTCAGTCAGCTAACTCAGAAATGGCTCTCATATTCCTCAGTATCCCTGTGTCTGACCTTTTGACCTTTGCGTGTCCCAGGTGTTAACGAGTGATGCGGGAGAGGACGCTGAGTGCCACGCTGCCAAACTCCTGGAGGTCATCATCCTGCAGTGCCGAGGCAGGGGCATTGATCAGGTGAGCAGAGCTGCTGAGAAGGCTGGGTGTGTGTGTGTGTGTGTGCGTGCGTGCTTTCGCGTGTGTGTGTGTGTGTGTGTGTGTGTGTGTGTGAGTGAATGTGGGGGGGTTGTTTGTGTGTGTATTTGTGTGTGTGTGTATGTATGTGTGTGTGTGTGTGTGTGTGTGTGTGTGTGTGGTGTTCTTATTAGATATTGATCATCAAAGCAAGACTGTCTCTTCTTCATCGTCTATGTGTGTGTGTGTGTGTGTGTGTTTGTGTGTTTCACATTCCCAGTGCATCCCGCTGTTTGTGGAGGCTGTCCTGGAGCGTCTGACGCGGGGCGTGAAGTCCAGTGAGCTGAGGACCATGTGTCTGCAGGTGGCCATTGCCGCCCTCTACTACAACCCCGCCCTCCTGCTGCACACATTGGACAACATCCGCTTCCCCCACAGCCCAGAGCCAATCACAGCACAGTTCATCAACCAGTGGATGAACGACACAGAGTTCTTCCTGGGGTAAGACAGAGGAATAAGTCAGTGGTCTTTAGTTATGAGCTGCATGCACATGTAGTATTTATGTATTTCAAATAGTTAAATACCACACATAGCAGTATGTCATCAGCGTACGAGTGTAACACAAAGCCCATTGGTCTTTTTTTGCCCTTAATAGTGCCTTCGAGGGCAAAAAGCCCAATCTAGGGTTAGGGTTAGGGACGGGGTAGTGTCTTGCAGGCAGCATTGCCTGGAAGGTTCCGTTCAGGGCAAAAAAACACCATTGAGTGTAACACCATTGTAGTGTCCATATGGAGGAACATGCCTAATCTGACCACTAGAGGGGGCTGTATGAACACTGACTCCAGAATGAATCTGCCTGTCTCATGCGTTCAGCCTCCACGACCGTAAGATGTGCATCATCGGGCTGAGCGTGCTGCTGGAGCTGCCCAGCCGGCCGGCGGCGGTGGAGGCGGTGGCGGCTCAGATCGTGCCCTCCATCCTGCTGCTCTTCCTGGGCCTCAAGCACATCTACGCCTCCCGCATGCTCCACAAGCAGGAGGCCCTGAGCCGCGCCCAGCGCACCGACGAGGACGAGAACGGTACAGTAGGAGAGGGGAGACGCAGCCACGCACGCGCACACACACACACACACACACACACACACACACACACACACACACACACACACACACACACAAGCCAGAGGCTCAAGTTCAAGTTCAACCTATTTGCCTTTTGTTGGATTTATTTGCCATTTCAGTAGCACAGTTGATGGGAGTTTGCATCCGAATGTGTACATTTACTGTAAAGCATATCTGACTACATACGACACAGCACAGCATAGGATAGCACATGTGTGGCTACTGTATGTGTGCATGTGTTGGGAAAGATGTCCAGTTGGTGTCTTAATCTATAATATAATGCCATAATGGCATATAATGGCTTTGTACTACTGTGAAGGGCTGCTCCTTCATGAGAATGCCTTGTCAAGTCCACCCACACAAGACTTTTTGCCCACACATTGTAAGCGGTAGTCTAGAAATCTAGACCTAGCCTAGCATTAGCTAAAGCTTTTGCTGTATGTGTAGACACGAGCCATACGGCCTCAGTAGCTGTTGTTCTCCCAAGTTTGGTCAGACCAATCACATCGCTCTATACTCTACGCTTTATAAAGAGTCCCCTAAACGTCTCCTAGCCGCTAGGACCTAGCGCCATAGTAGCTTATCATGCTGCATGAGGCAGTTTGAAAGACAACCGCTGATTCCCCCCATGGCCTGAGGCCGGTCTAGCGGCCATGGCCAGACTATACATTTGGATGCTCTAGTCTGGATTGTCAGGCTATCCAAACAGCCTAGCAGGAGGAGCACAGTTGCAGATCAGAGTTTTCTCTCCTTCTTCATAAAAAAAAAAAGCTGTGTCAGTAGAAAAGCTACACACTGTTGACTGTTCCCCAGTCAGCCATAAGTACGCGTAACGCGCATAGTTCTCTTCAGAAGTTCCACACTGTTGACTGTTCCACAATCAGCCATACTGTACAGTTCTCTTCTCCTGCTTACTCTGAGAGCTTGGCTCCGTGGGGCCTCTGCTCATAATTGGCTGTCACTGGATCCAGTGGAAATGGACGGAATGTGCCGGATGGCTGGTTTTTAATGTTTGTGCATCGGGACCGAGTGCTTAATGACCTGCTGCTCGCCTAGTCAAAAGCGTCATTTTCCCCTCATTACGGCGAAGCGTCTCGCTAAGCCCTGTTCCTTCAGGTGATGCTACGCTAGTGCTTGGCAGCCATGCTCTGGGGCATGCTGGGAAATTGCCTCGCTCGGAATGAATGAATGGAGGCAGCTTGTCAGTGTGGATAAGTAGTTTTCAATCTCTCAAGCACTTCACCAAATTCCCCCAGTGTAGGCAAAGTCTCAGGCTTGTCTGGACTATTATATCTTTTTTAAGCCAGTGTATTTAATGGGACTTGGCAGCTCGCTTTCGTGATGGAAAGTTTTTAAAAAGCGTTGAAGACCAAAGCGCAGTGGGGTACATTACAACTCTGTTTGATTTCTTCCTCCTCCTCTTCCTCCTCTTCGTCCTCCTGTGATTGGAATGATTGAGTCTTGGTACTCCCGTAGCTCTCCGCCACTGATTCGAAAAGCTCCCGGTAACCTGAGGCGGAAGACAGTCAAGCTTAATGTTCCAATTAATTACACTACATATCCCATCACCCCCCTGTGGCCCTGCTGAAACAGTGTGCTTTATGTGCGGGGGGCTGCGCCCCAGCACTGGAGTTCAAGTGGAAAGCGCCAGCTGCCTGCCTCTAATGGCTGATGGAGAGACTGTCAAGTGTGAAATCAACCATCTTGCCCATTTACAGACATTTTAATAGGCACTAGACAAGAGGGGGGGGGGTTGGGGCAGCAGCAACAGCAACCGAACCAAACACTCCCATATTAAATCCACATCACATGCTGTAAATCTCAAACTCTTCTAATGCATCGTTTTCCTTTTGTAATTTTTGCTCTGAAAAGCTTTCTAAGTAAGGGTAACATTCAGCGAAGCGGGTCATTATCGTAGAATAACTCCCGACAAAGTGATGCTTAGAAGCCCGATGGGAACCGGCGACCGATTGAAAACATAAATAACATGAAAACGAAGCACGTCTATCATTGCTATCATAGTTATTTTAATGATTAAACTTAGAGACTTAGAGATCAGCTGATTGGTTATTGCAATATTCTGTTTCACTTTCCCTACGGTCCGTTATCAAGAACCATATGACCGTAGAACACTCGTAAGTCCCATTAAAGTGAATTGAGCATTCCACAGCATTATGAAGAGCCTGCAAGTGTGTATGTGTGTGTGTGTGTTAGAGGTGGGTAGGAATGGGGCTGATGTGCTGGGGTGTGTGCACTATTTCAGAGGAGATTCCGAGTGATGAAGACGAGGTGAGCGAGAACCGGAACGCCATGCAGCAGTCCTGCAGCGCTCCGGCCAGCCAAGGGGACGAGGATGAGGATGATGATGATGATGACGATGATGACTATTGGGATGAAGAGGGGCTGGAGGGCACGCCGCTGGAGGAGTACAGCACGCCTCTGGACTACGACAACGGAGAGGACGAGTACCACTTCTTCACCGCAGCTCTGCTAAGTATGTAGTGTGCACACACACACACACACACACGTCACGTACTTACAGGCTCATATATCTTTGTATTTATCGCTCATGCTTTTCTACATGCTTGCTCAGTATGAGAGAAGCACAGTGCAGTGCCCATGGAAGTGGTATCAGGTTCTATCTTTCATTAAAGTCGATTAGGTGGAATGAGATTAGAATGTAGATTAGAAATGTACCTGCAGTATCACCTCTTGCCTCAGTGAAGACTGTGGGAATGGGAAAGCTAATGTGGGAATGGGAAAGCTAATGTGGGAATGTGGGAAGTATGGAAATGTAGCAGAGGATGGGATGTGAAATTCCCAGATGGCCAGGCCCCTTACTGCACATCAATTCCAGTGGATTCACGTTTTTTGACAATGAAATGGTTTCATCGAAAGAGAAATATTTGTGTGGCAGCCGTCCAGGGAGCTTGAGGTGATTTTTAGTTTAATGTGGAGACACAAATGCTCCTCTGACCTACCAGACACACACACACACAGACACACACACACACTCTCCTGCTCACTGCTGACGGAGCACTTCTGCAGGCTCTAACTGTACTGAGCTTTGACATCAGCCCATACATCACATCCTTGTCCTACAGGACACACACACATTCATGGATTCACGTTTTTTGACAATGAAATGGTTTCATCGAAAGAGAAATATTTGTGTGGCAGCCGTCCAGGGAGCTTGAGGTGATTTTTAGTTTAATGTGGAGACACAAATGCTCCTCTGACCTACCAGACACACACACACACAGACACACACACACACTCTCCTGCTCACTGCTGACGGAGCACTTCTGCAGGCTCTAACTGTACTGAGCTTTGACATCAGCCCATACATCACATCCTTGTCCTACAGGACACACACACACACTTACAGACTTTGTTGCTACTTGTGCCCAGTGACGTGTGTTGTATTGTGTTGTTTGTGTATGTGTGTGTGTGTGTGTGTGTGTGTGTGTGTGTGTGTGTGTGCGGTGCAGGGGTGCAGAGCTGTGACGCGGGCTGGTACCAGGGTCTGACGGCTCCACTCAGCGACGACCAGAAGAAGCAGCTGCAGGAGATCTACAGCCTGTCCCAGCAGAGGATAGCAGCCAGCAAGGGACAGTGGTGAGTCTGTGTGTGTGTGCGTGTGTGTGTGTGTGTGTGGCTGAGTAGAAAGACTGAAAGGATTAAGGATTCAGGGTTGATTGATTGATTGATTGATTGATTGATTGATTGATTGAGGTCAGGGTTTCATACGGCATGTGAGATGGTGCAGGTGAAGGAGAGTGGTGTTCAGCTCAGTGCTGGGTACAGTGTGGGGGTGGTATCCACGTGTCCTGTAGGTAGGTGCAGCTAGTGGGGTGGAGGTGCTAAGTGTGCTAACCCCACTTAGTGAGCGCTCACTGAGAGCAGGAAGTGGAGCAGAAATGAGGATGGAGGATGAAGACAGGAGAGGAAGTTGAAGAGGAGGGGAAGTGAGGTCTGGTTAGGGGAGGCAGTGGAGCACTGGCTTGGAGACGTTTATTTTGGGAGAGATCGAGAGAGAGAGAGAGAGATAGATATTGAGAGAGAGATCGAGAGAGATATTGAGAGAGAGGAGAGAGAGAGAGATGTTGAGAGAGATCGAGAGAGATGTTGAGAGAGATCGAGAGAGAGAGAGATATTGAGAGAGAGAGAGAGATTGAGAGAGAGAGAGAGACTCAGATGAGTAGGTGTGATTTCAGGTTTTTTCTTTATGTCAAACTAACTCGTCCATGTCTCTGCCCCCAGCTGAATGGGAGATGGAGGACGCTAGAAGAGCACATGAAGCGGAAATTGTGGGCTGGGATCTTTAGCCGATTTAACCCAAGAACCGGTTCAGTCTAGATCAGACCTTGTCCATCCCATCATGAACTGGTTTCACTCAATCATCTAACCAGAGCGCCCCAGTGCTCCAGTCCTCTCAAGCATGACCCAGCGCTGGACCCCCCCAACTGGAGCTCCTGGGCCGCAGGGCGCTGCGCTCCCACACCACTCTGGGTCAGCCAGTCACCAGCTCACTCATTCACCAGTGCTGTGTTTCTGTGTGTGTGTGTGTGTGTGTGTGTGTGTGTGTGTGTGTGTGTGTGTGTGTGTGTGTGTGTGT
>JASCQY010000053.1:1501070-1527085 GCA_030264315.1 Sardinella tawilis | reverse complement strand
GTGATGAGGAACCAACCCTGTGCAGAGATTCTGCGCAGTAAAACAGTGATGAGGAACCAACTCTGTGCAGAGATTCTCCTGTTTGCACCCAGCATGGGAGAGGAAGGGGGGGGGGGGGGGGGGGTAAGGGCTGTGGATATGGCTGCTGTTGTAATGTAATGTAATAAAGCTGCATTTACAGGCCACGAGTACAATAGGAGCTTTGGACCTTGGGGGAGCCTCCACCCAGATCACCTTTGTCTCCAAGCAACCAGTGGAGTCTCCTGACAATTCCATGAACTTCCGCCTTTATGGGCGTAACTATGACGTGTACACACACAGCTTTCTGTGTTATGGGAAGGATCAGGTCCTCAAATTAGCTCTGGAAAAAAATCTCCAGGTAAGGACCGACTCAGTCTGAAGGAGATTGATCATGCACTAACATACAGTACTGTGTCCATGACTTCATTTCCATTATTTGTCAGAACCAATTCATTTAATCTTGAAAGCCGTCCGTAAAAATCAGTGACATATTGTATGTGCATATTAACCGAAGATGAATGACTTTTCCGAATTTCAAAACCTATTGAATTTAGAATCCTGCATGTCTGGTCATTTTTTTCCCAGATTGCACAAACATTTGTAGTTGTTTGGCTTGTGTTTCAGTATCTCTCAACTTCTTCTTTTTTTCACCAAGTCAGGTGAGACCACCCTAGAGGACCCCTGCTTTCACCCAGGCTACGAAGTAAAGAAAGCCTTTAAGAGCACCTTCGATACTCCCTGTGTCAAGACTATCAGCAAAGATGATGAAAGAGGATATTTTAATCACAATGGCACTGGTGACTTTGAACAGTGTCACAGCTCCATCAAGCAAGTCTTCAACTTCAGCCAGTGCCCACATTCCACATGCTCCTTCAATGGGGTGTACCAGCCGCCTGTCCAAGGAACCTATGGGGTGAGAAGTCCCCGACAGCTACATGATTTTCACCATTGATTTCTACTTTCCTATTAATTTAGTTCTGCAGCTAAGGAACCTGGCTAGCATGCTAGTAGACTAGCCAAGAATGTAAATGCAAATTCTAAGTAAATATTTTCTACTCTCTGCTTTTCCCTTGACATGCTTTCTCTTTGTTGACAATAGGCTTTTTTGTTGCCCTTGACGCTAGATTTTAGTGAAATCATGTCAAAGACAAAGTTTATCCTCTATTTAATACAAACTATTTGTCTTGCTGGTAATAATAGAATATAAAAATGTGTAAAAAAAGTGACAATGTTAACATAGTCTAGTATAATTTAATATACATATCTTTTTTTCTCCCTGTTGCTCATAGGCCTTCTCTGCCTATTACTTTGTGATGAACTTCTTAAACCTAACCGGCCAATCCCTGGAAGGTGCCAAGAGGGGTCTGGAGAAATACTGCAAGACTCCATGGGAAGAGGTATGTTGAATTTGTGTCAAGGCGCCAAGGGCAATATCCATCCAGAAATAGCAGCACAATGAAATAATAACTTTATTGGCTTTTCAGATTAAAAGGAGACACCCCAGTGTGAAGGAGAAGTACCTTGCAGAGTACTGCTTCTCGGGGACCTACATTTTGTCCTTGTTGGAAGATGGCTACAACTTCACATCAGCAAACTGGAAAGATATCAGCTTCATTGAAAAGGTCCCCAACATTCTCTCACATACCAGCAACACTCCACCATTTGTGGAAATATGTTCATTTTCCATCTCCCCTCAATTTAATTAAGTGAGCCATACCTTTCTCGTGTTCATCCAGTCCTTCTCTCAGTCTGGCTATACCTATTTAAGCTCCAAGCTAACATTTATCATTGAAACGGATTAGACCAGGCGAGATGCCAACGGTCCAATTCGATTCAATGATAAATGCTAATTTGGAGCTAAAATTGGTATTGCCAGACTCAGAGAAAGGCTGGATGAACAAGAGAAAGGTATGGCTCAATTAATTCACTCAAGGGGAGATGGAAAATAAACACATTTTCACAAATGGTGGAGTGTTGTTTTAAAGATTCAGTGGCAGTATCTGTGGTAAATTAAAGATATAAAAGACATAAACCGTAACACATAGTTTATCTCCTTCCTCTGCCCAGACAAAATCAAAATCTAAATGATTCTGTGATTTTTGGTGATTCTTTAAATTCTGAACTTTTTCTGATATGTATACCCATAATGGAAAAGTCAAATGCACACGTATGATTCTTATATGCCCATAATGTAATGTGCCATACACGTCTCCATACATGTATATACAGTAGGCTCATTTTTGTAGCCCCAGCCGATGGTTGTGCGGTATGTGTGTGTGTGTGTGTGAGTATAAGCTCTGTGTGGGGCGTCATGTGTAAATGCCCTGTGCTGTGCTATGTGTGGTGTTCCCAGATCAAGGACAGCAGTGCAGGCTGGACGTTGGGCTACATGCTGAACCTGACCAACATGATTCCGGCCGAGGCCCCAGACACGCCACTCATGCCGCATGGGGGCTTTGTCACCCTCATGCTCTTCCTCACCATCCTCCTCCTCGTCCTCCTCTTCCTCGGCTACACATTCCTGGGTCGGCCCTCCTGTTCATCGCCGAAGGAAATTGTCTAGGCCTGTGTCCACGGCAGGCTGAAGTGACTGGATGTGTGTGAGCAGGAACAGGCCGTCCCTGTGCAAGGGATTCTAATATGACCACTAAGGGAGCAGGCGTCTAATGAAATAAAGGCATCATCCTATTGGATAAGGACCACAGCTCAGTGTTGGCTTCTCAAAATTAGCCAATAGGAGAGAAGGACTTCTTGGGCCAGTTCAGAAGCACAGCAGACAGGTTGAGAGGACATGGGTTTTGATTTTAGTCTTTCACTGTCTTCAGAAACATTCCCCGCCCAAACCAAACTCAGGAGATTGTTGGGTGTGTTTAAGAGAAAAATAAAGTTTTATTTTGGTAATAACAGTTGGGTTATAAATACTGTATATTTTTAAAAGAGTTTTGTTGTAGCACTGTATGTTTGTGTCCGAAAAGAACATGGCAACCATGATACATTGTCATTCTGCGCTCTAGAGAAATTTTGCTAACTTTATAAGTTAACCCCAAATATTCAGTGACATTGAAAAAGAATCACTGCTGATTTGAGTTACTCAAAAGTTCTGGAGGAATTTCAAACACAACCTTATTTCTTATGACATGAACTTGAAATGTGTTTAAATATTACACTTCATTGACTCTAAGCCTGATAATGTAACTAGAGACTATTTCAATTAGATACTACAGCATAATTATCAAGCATAACTATACCAATTGAAGTGTTCCCTGCACGGCTCTCAACAGTAGTGTAATGTTGCTACTGTTTCTCAGTTGTTATCATTTCAACCCAGAATTTCACTTATTTCTCATTGTTTAGGTCAGGTTTAAATATTAAACAGTATCATTCCTTGTTTAAAGCTATGGTTTGGGTCGGCTGTGCAAATGGCCATAGTAGCATGAGCATACTGTATCTGTCCAAAGTGTATTCAACAGTGCCAGTAACATTTCTTCTTTCATTTTTACATGACATGAACATTTCCTCACTTCCCCTCTGAGCACGGACTGCAACGACTAACACTGGGATTTATGCCTTACTTCTCTGCAACTGCCTTTCGTGACTTGACTTGTTGTCGGTGCATAGCAAACGGGATGATGAGTTGCTGGGAGGAGGAGAGCTCTTCCTTGCCCTTAGCACCATGCAACACACTTTCTCTTTACCTCACAAGGACTCGGTGTGACTAGAGGCCTGTGGACTGGCCTGCTCAAATGCAGACTTGAGGCCCTCTGCTGTCTGTGTGTGTCTGCAGGCCTTGCAAGGTTTCATGGCACACTTCCTGTTCTTGCTTTTCATCGCTGAATGTGAATGAGTTTGAATGTTAAAAAGGTATACTGTCTGTCTGTCCGTCTGTCTGTCCCCTCATCAGCTACTTGTGTGTGTGTGTGTGTGTGTGTGTGCCATGTGTGAAGCAGTGAGCAGAAAGAACACGTTTGCATGACTAGGTTTCCTTTGGGAAGCTTCAAGGGGTCTGACACTGTATGTGTTGATGTCAGTAATATGGTGCATGTTCATTCCTTCCGTCGCTCGCATACATACTGAACATGGACGCTCTTGTCCAAACCAGATATTGTGATATTTCATATAGGACCACACTGTCATATACAGAGCTATACGTGTGTACTGCCATATCCTGTACAGAGCTGTGTACTGTGGCTCACCATAAAGGGCCATTCACTTTTTCAAATTCTCATTCTCTTGTTTTTGTGCATTGAAGATGAAAGGTGTAGATTTGGTGTATTGGCCCAAAGGCCCAAGAACAGTCTTGATTGTTTTAATCTTATCAGGCATCTGCTTTGATCTACTGTGGTCAGCTTGCATCCTCTCAGGGAGGGCCAACATCTCGCAGGTCTGTTTTGCGAGCCCAACGTCTCGTCCTAAGCCCAACGTTCCGTGCAGACATATTTCATCCACTGTTTATTGAGTATGTGCATGTCACTGTAAACCAGCCACACATGGAAGTTTCTGTCCACTCCTACACATACCGGGATTCCTTACAAAGGTTTACAACCATAGCCGTAATTCCATGGGAATATTAGAGTTCCGCATTGCCCCGTACATTAACTCATCGCCTGAAAGGCTTGTCAAGGGAGACACCCCATAGACGTCCACAGACATTAAACAGTCTCTACTGTATGTGTGCTTTCGAAGCTGCAGGCAGTTCTTTAGAAGGACAGTCCGGATAGTTAACAGATGTTTGCACTCTGGTTGCCTGCACAAACAAAGGTAGCCAAGCATTAAACATTGCCAATTGTGGTTATATATCAATATCTGATTCTAAACACGTTATCATACCAACAGAAGAAACAAACCAAAGCATCCAAACAAACATTCAGCTGGAATATGGTCCCACTCTCCACAATCCCCCCCCCCAACACACACACACTCTGCCGGGGAGGAGGATGTCACTCGAACACTTGAAGCTATTTACAGTACAGCACATGGCAGCCTCGCTTCAGCAGGGATTGTCCATCGCTGCCACTTGACTATCCACTCACTGTCACTCTTGGGAACCTTCTCATGGCAGTCCTGCAGCTATTTAGTAACACTCTAGTCCCATCTGCTCCAGTATGACACAACTGGCTCTTCAGCTTTATCAGGCATGACCCTATATGGCTGGAACAGGCGGTCAGCCTGGGAGAGGGAGGGAAGGAGGGAGGGAGAGAGAGAAGTAGAGAGGAAGGGAGAGAGAGTTCAGTGCCCTGGTGCTGGCTTGGAGGGACAGTTCTTCAGCACGTGCGTGGTCTCGGTGCACGGGTCTCGGCTGCCCCCTGGTGGCCGCTGGTAGTGGTGCAGCGCGGAGCAGAGCTGCAGCAGACTCTGGTCCCAGTCCTCGGGCAGCAGCAGCAGCAGGAAGCCCACGCCGATCACGCTGAGGGCGATGACGCGCACGCTGTTGAACTGCACCTCGCTCGCACAGCGATCTATAACTGACATGCCGCAACATAACACGCTCAGTTAGAGACACCCGAGAGGAGGTTTATATGTAGTGTAAAATGATATAATGATAATCATTTACGGTTATTGGTTTAGTGTGAAATATATTACAGGTATTTTATATTTAATTCAGTTTAATTACATGGATAATTACAGATTCATTCACCATAATATAATTTTGACCAATTTACAATAGCCTTTTTCACAGCTCTGCTTCAGCACACTCTGGATGTCAAAAGGCTGTGGAAAGCAACTTACCAGCGTTTACAGGCACACTGAGCCCAACCCCCAAAGAGACCAGAGTTGGAAGAGTTATTAAAACGCCAAAATTCATCAGGAAGTTGAAGACTTAAAAAACAAGAGAAAAAGAAGTGAGGAATGATTTAGATTTGAATTTGTTTGTCAAAAGTGTTTCCCATTAAAGCACACAGCAGGAGGGAAAGGTTGCCAGTACAGCGGCACCAGCCATGGATAAGGAAGTGTTCCTATCTCCTAGCAAAGTCATTAGTCAGAAGTTGGCTGAGGAGCAGGTGCTTTTTTATGCCAACCATCACGACTTTTGGCACAGATACACAATACAATCCATTCCAGTGGTTAGTCGTACTGATTTCGCATTCACATGCAGATCCATAAAATACCAATTATCTTAAATGGCAATTGATATAAATTATAAAATTGTGTGCAAACATTTGAAAATTGTGTTTCAAACATTACAAAAATAACATTGTGTATGTATCCACTGTGTGTGTGTGTGTGTGTGTGTGTGTGTGTGTGTGTGTGTGTGTGTGTGTGTGTGTGTGAGTGTGAGTGCGCGTATGAGTGTATGTGCACTGTGTATGTGTGTGAGTTAGTGTGTGTTCCCCACCCAGCAGCAGGGCTGCGGCTCCACACAGGCAGGCCCAGGGCACGTCCCCCAGAGAGTCCAGCTCCTCGGCCCCAGTCAGGAGCAGCAGGAGGGGGACCACGCCCACACACACCAGGTTGGCCCCGCCCAGGACACTGAGGTACAGGGCCGCCTCCCCTAGCTTAGCACTGCCCAGGAAGAGCCGAAACAGGACCTACACACACCCACCGTGCAGAGAGAGAGAGAGAGAGACAGAGAGAAGAGGATACAGGATGGGTAGAGAAAGATAAAGACAGATAGACAGACAGACAGCGAAAAGATTTAAAGGAAAATGCATTTCGACTGATAGATTGCCCTGTTATTTTAGGTCACTGACCGCTGTCAGTAGAAAAAATGAAACCATTTGGTACAACAGACAGGATAGTGAGCTGGTCGCTAAAGCTAACCAACGAGGGCATACTGTATAGAAAATGAAATTGCTTTGATCCACACGTTAACTTCAGTAGCCATTTTACTATTTGGTGTCTATTGTACCATACTGTTTCATTGTTTCTCCTGACAACACCACTCAGTGGCCTCAGACAACAGGGTTAAAATGCTCCGGAATTTTCCTTCACAATAACAAAATACAAAGAGGGAGAGACCAGACATATGGGTGGCAGTGTGATATACAGTATGAAAGCATATTGAAGAATGCAGAGTGTCTATATCATATGTGTGTGTATGTGTGTCTGTGTGTGTGTCTGTCTGTGTGTGTGTGTGTGTGTGTGTATGTACTGTATGTATGTACAGTATGTGTCCATGTCTATGTGTGTGTGTGTGTGTGTGTGTGTGTGTGTGTGTAACAGAGGGGTGTGTGTGTGTAAACTGCTGTTGACATGATTCCCACATTCACCTTGTACAATGCGGCCATGGAGGCAGAGGCCACTACCAGTGAGATGCCAAACACAGAGTAGCTATGGAAACCATCTGCATATGTCATCATCACTATGCCAGCAATGGATAAAATGGCGGCAACGATCTGTGGATGGACAGACAGACAGACAGACAGACAGACAGACACACAAAGGAAGCTCTGAACTGAAAAGTGAAGCTACACACTCCCATGTCAACAAAGAATAACACTTGTTGTTCTTTAGCATGGATCCCACACAACACAAACTGCAACTGCCAAAGTGTTTGACAAAGTGTGTCAAAACGTTAGTTACTAGTTTTGCACCATTACAGACTGCAAGCTTGATCAGTGCGCTCCAGTCTCCTTCGCCTCACAACAGCAAGGACTCGGTAGGACTAGTTCATCGGTGAAGTGGCGTCCGCCCCGCATACGCGAGCGTTTTCTCTCTCACCCGAACCCCGAGGAAGCGCTGGCGCAGCACGACCCAGGACAGCAGGAAGACAAAGGCCCGGGAGCAGCAGAAGAGGGCCGAGGCGTCGGTGGGCGGGATGAGCCGCAGCCCCTGCAGGTACAGGTAGCAGGTGAGGGTCCAGAGCAGCCCGAACGGAACCACGCGGCCCACCAGAACGCGCTTGGTCAGCCCCTCATCGCCTAGGAAACGACAGCACTCCCTGCAGAGAGACGGCATCATTAATACCAATGAACACACACACACACACACACACACACACACACACACATTATTCAGGCACACACCAGAGACAGACAAAAGAAATATATACAAAGAAAGACAGAAACACACACACACACTCTTTCTATCTCTCTCTCTCTCTCTCTTACACACACACACACACACACACACACACACACATTATTCAGTCACACTTCAAACTCTTCTAAAGTGCTGATGTGCCTGTTAAAAGTCCTGAGCCAAAAGCAGGGGGTCAGAGAGGGCAAGGTCAGCTCCTCGCTCTGTCTCCGCTCCCCTAAAGCCCCAGAAGGCCATTATTAGCTGGGCCAGTCAATAGGAGGCTTTCTCACACACCCAGGCCAAAAGCCCCCTCTCCGCTCTCAATGAGGCCACATCATGCATCCTAATAAGGTTTCAGCGCTGACAATCAATTCCACATTTGATTATTTTTATTACAGTGTCGAATAATAATGCTATTTAAGTTTTGGATGATCTGACAAAAATGTCATCTGCTGTCTCTGAAAGACTGCAGTCTTTGAAACATTACCTTACCCCCCCCCCCCCCCCCCCCCCCTTTAGAATCAAAGAGTAGGGGGGTATGCCTTTAGCCTAGAAATCTAAACGCACCCCAGCGGCAGCAAATAGTTTTGCTCAGCGGGTACTGTACATCTAGTCACGGACCATTGAGGCCTCAGTAGATCTACCAACTCGTTACAAAGATATAGCGTTGTGATTGGTCCTACCAAGCTTAGCACAATGACGACAGGGCTGCAACGGAGCAGATCAACTAAGTGCCCAAGGGATAGCGGGGATTTTGAAACGGCTTTGGCAACAAATTTAGATGAATTTGACTTCAGCTTTTCTTTAAAAAGTTGAACAAAAAAAGGGCACTCAACCTATTTGTTTGAAAGACGGATGTATTGGATTGTATTCTGTTTTGCTGACGGTACTCTGTTTGGTCCTAGCAATCTCCAGTTTGAAAGCCAACTGCTAATTCCGCCCCTAGGACTGAGTCCAGTCTATCGGTTGTGGCCAGACTATACATTTAGGTGTTCATCAGGCTACCTTCTGTTCAAATATCAGTAAGATTTTGCTATCTTACAGGTGAGGTAAGTAACGTTAAGATTCCGTTAATATCTTAAGTCACAAGCACTCAGTCTCCAGAAAACTGTAAACAAACATGGTGTCTGGCTGTGTAAAGTGGAAAATAACAGACAATAACAGACATGACAGAACATGGACCCATGTGGCAGCAGCCAATTTTCCAGGAATAAGTAGTAGAAGTAGCAAGGTATACACAGGTGTTACTAAACACAGCCACTTGTAGTAGAATCAGATCCTTATTGGATGTCGTCAAGATGTCACAC
Organism: Sardinella tawilis; assembly: GCA_030264315.1. Classification (NCBI taxonomy): domain Eukaryota; kingdom Metazoa; phylum Chordata; class Actinopteri; order Clupeiformes; family Clupeidae; genus Sardinella; species Sardinella tawilis. The sequence goes on along the minus strand of JASCQY010000053.1, from coordinate 1,517,798 downwards.
CCATGGTTACCTTCCTACTTCCTGGAAACTTGTCTGGTCCACAGTCTCTCAGGGAGCAGTGAAGGGAGGGGTCAGCTGCAGGATTCCTACTGCTGATTGGCCATTGGCTCAAGTATAATATCAACTACTTTTGGCAAAAGCATCTATATAGTCAGAGCAGGCTCAACTGAAATTTGATCCTGAATAACTTTCAATTACATTCAGTTTTAGTTATTCAGGATCAAATTTCAATCGAGCCTGCTCTGACTCTATTGATCCTTTTGCCAAAAGCAATTCATAGCCTGTATAAACAATAATAGATAGTTAATAGCAGTTTGAAATAGAGTGTATATCACATGAGTGGGGTTGGGTCCACAGTGGAAAAGACGCTGGAGGCCTACCTGAACTTCTCTCGGGGACTCTGCCTCTCGGTGCTACAGCACAGGTGGCCCAGGTAGTAGAGGGGGAAGAGGAGGCAGTTCCAGGAGGTGGAGAACCAGGTGATAGTCAGGGGGGCGTTCAGGCGCCTGAGGGTCACCTTGGCCAGTTGGGTGGAGCCGCACCATGACCAGCACACGCACATCGTCACGGCAACGCCCCACAGAGCCTGTTGCAGGTGCACCATGATGACTTGGACATAGCAACGCAGCCTTCTGCTCCGGCTGGCCTTGGACACGTCGGCCTGGGAGCCACTGCTGGTCATGGAGAACTCGTCAGGCTTGGACAGGGGAGCCTTGTCACTGGACACTTCCTCACCTGCACAGGGGACACACATCTTCACATTTCTGCTTGTATGGAGTCACAATTCTAGAGAAGAGGATTCAGCACTCAAAGGCAAGAAACCAAGCAAGATCAACAAAAGTGCAAGAAAAACAACAAACAAAAAAATACATTGAGGATGCCATTGGACAGACATGATCTCCCTAATCAAAGTGCTGATCTAATGTAGTATAAGATGTTTTTACACCATAATGTTTTAATAACATAATGTTACACAGCTGCTGGCAGAGAATGAAATCAAATGGGTAAATAAAAGGTTGTGTGACAACCACCCTTATGACTCTCTCTCCTTGTTTATGCTCTACGTGTACATAAATAGAATGGTGGACGGATGAACTGAATGTCAACATAGTTTATTATGAAAATTAGCCCACTTCTAAACTCTGTAGGTACTGGAACTCAGGAACAAATGTAACACATATTTAATAGAAGCACATAAATAACCTCCCATTACTTGGAAAGATATGGATATAAATCCAGACAGTGAGAGAGAGGGAGGAGGAGGAGGAGAGCGAGAGAGCGAGCGAGCGAGAGAGAGAGAGAGATATTTGAGCTCTGGGTGACAAGGAGGCAGACAGACTGTCCCCACGCGCAGGCCAAATGATGTTTGTTATCCCAAGTCCGGCCGAAGCAGGCAGTGAGTGATGTAAGGCTGAGCCCAGCACAGCTGAACCTGCCCCTGAAGTTTATCAAGCGAGAAGGGAAGTCACTACGGAAAGTCTCAACACAGCCAGAGACACTGAGGCTGCCAGTGCTGAGATGTGCACAAATATGAACACTTCAACGGATAGGATATTTCAAAAGGCAAACGCATATAAAAACAAACACAGCATCATAGAATAATAACACAAAGTAGCCTATTTCATCCCACAAATGTGCTTTACTATCTGCAGCTCAGCAGGGTTGCAAATCAATGTTGGACCTACAATTCAGTCTGGTCATGGGGAAAATGGCAAAAGGGTGTGACTAACTTGAAAAGGTTATTTTAGTGAAGACATTATCAGAGATTTAGACTTTTATCCCTCTGCTCCACAGCGCTCTACCTACTCACACACACAGGATGAAATGTGTTCATGAGTGTGCACACAAATGAGCAAAATGGGCAGAGGGGATCAGGCCAGACCTGCACCCCCTGACTCTGCAGAAATTATATTTTTGGCTCGCTTTTAGAATTTAATCAACGATGAATGCTGCTGCCTCAGACACTATCATCTCTCAGCGACAGCCGGTAGTATCAACGAACGAGAACAACCCACAAACACACAACCAAAACCTTGAGCCTGGACTGACGGGTTATGGGCTTACGATTTCACCAGAGAGGTTGCAATAGTTACTTTATTGATCCCAAACGAAATGAATATTCTGTGGTTATTAAACTAAATGAATAGACAGTCTTTCTCTACTATTCTCTGTCCTTAACTGTTTGTCCTTCCTAAGACTATGGATAACTTGAAGTCGGGGAGACAAGGCTAACTGGGCACCCGCATGCGAAGCATAAATGATGCTGTGGGTGAGGTGGCAGGCGTAGATCGATGCGTGCAGGTAGATGTGCGCTGCAATCTTCGCCGCGGCATCCATCATCATCAGAGTCAGCTTGGCTACACCAACGTGTTAGGTAATAAATTGCTGGCAAAACAATAACAAGTTGCCGTGCCGTGGCCACAGAACGTTATATTAAGTATTGACGTTTAATGTTATGGTGCTGATATCATACCAGGAAAACTGCTTAGTCAGTATAGGCCTAGCCTATAATTCATTTGTATTTAATCAAAGACAGAGATTGATCTTGGAAAGTGTATGTGGTAGTTTCTCTTACCACTGCAGCCATAGTAGCCGGCAATTCTAAGTATTCGCTCTTCGATTGACGTGTTGTTGATTGGCTCCACTGAGCGGGAATACTTCAACTCTTCTTTTGCGTTATCGTCGACAACCAGGGACTTCAGCTGCTGTAGTTGTGGGCTAATATCGGACAGGCGCCGTGGGCTCATGTCGGGAGTTCGAATGCCTCTGCAAACATAAAAATGATACAATGATTCACTGTATGCAGCATATTTAATAACAAGAGCCAGGGCATTGCAACGCAATGCTATCTTAGGCATGTAATGTAGGTAGCAGTATGCAAAACTAAAGGCATGCATTCTTTGTTTTAGTGTCCATGGGATGCAAAAGAAAGAATCTGGTCCCAGCTTGTTCTGGAATTTGTGCGTTTTATGCTGACCTGCCTTGTTGAAAATTGCAACTAAATTCATTTGCATGCAGTAATCCCCACAATAGTTTTAAATGTCTAAATGTCTTGTTTTAAAATGTCTTGTGTGAATGATCAGTAGTAGATAAGTTGACCTGAGATCAAGATATCACTGGAGAAAACAAGAACATAAGAAGAAGCAGACAGAGTCTTGTTTTTAAAGGTCATGCCAATTAAAATATTAAATGTTAAACACCTTAACATTCAAGTCAAGCCCTTCTGCAAGAGTCTGGCATGAGTGCTCAGACTGGGACCCAAGGCTCTGGCAGATGGAGAACCAGGGGAGGGCTGAGCTCTGAGTAGTTTGCTGCAATAAGAAGGCTCAGACAGGTGGGCAACAAGATACAGCAGTAAAGGAGGGTAGGACAGGTGGGTGAGAGCCTGCTGCAGTGGAGACCCAGGCCAAAACCCCCTGCCACCTGGCTGTGTCAGCAAACACACAGAGCTGGGGAGGGGGGTGGTGGTGGAGGGGCCGGGGCTGGGGCCAGTTGTTAAAAACAGGAAAGAAGAAACCAGATGGCAGTCTAGCTGTTTCCAAGAAGTTCATAGCTCAGTGACCAATTTCTCTCTAAGACTGTGTTCATTCAATATGATTGTCTTCACCATTTCATCAGTATTCAGGACAAAGCACAGAGTCATCTCTAAGGTCCTGATGTCAAATGGGGACATTCCCTGGAAAATGCAGCCGAAGCTCAGAGACGTGACTCAACTTTTTATGTATTTTGAGCGGTGATTCTTACATCAGGATCACAGACCATTGTTCAGTTTAATGGCTCTCAGACGATGAGTAATATTTTCAAGTCTTAAATTATGAAACAGTTGTATTCTCGGCAATCATTGCCACACGACTGTGCTGTTCTGAACAATTCTGAGTCATTCTGAAACTGCACAGAACCAAGAGAAAGAGCAACCTAGCAAGCAATAAAAACATATGAACAACAACAAAAAAGAACAACCTTAACAATCTTAAAGTGCCTCAGGTCCTCAGTTAGCACTTAGTGGAGTAAAACTGCCAGCGTAAACAGAGCTCAAAGCAAAGAGTATTTTTAAGGCACTTACTAGTTCAAGTCCCAGCCATGTTAGAGACACTGAAACTTGCACTAAACTATTCCTGTGGCTCTGGAGCTGTGTAGCCAGGTGAGAGTGCTGACACAGGTAGGCTAGTGAAAAGGAGAAAGAGCCCCTGCCTGCATGCTTACCTCTTGGTGCGGTTGCAGTGCGGGGAGCAGGTGGCCTCTGCTGTCTGCTCGGCTCGCTGCATTGCGCCGGTGCATCATGTGTGGGGCTCCCGTCTCGTCCTTGCAGTGTGGCAGCAGCAGCAGCGCTGTCCAGCGCCAGCTCCTGAAAGATGACTAGAAGGGGGGGGTGCAACTCTGGAGTGGGATTGTGTGTGTGTGTGTGTGTGTGCGTGCACGGAGGGGAGGGGCCTGAGCTCGGGAATGGATCGATTGGGAAGAACCTCCGCCACGTAGCCGTGCCCGACTCCCCTGCTGCGAGAAGACCTGTGCTTAGTCAGGCAAAAATTCCTGACAGAGCTTATCAATAAGCCAGCCGACACTCGGCACTAGAGAGAACGCTGTGGAGAGGGAGGCGATCAGGTTTACACATAGACACACACACACACGCACACTGACATAAAGACCTCCGCACAGATCCCAGGGAGCCCCGGGCAGCGGATGGGAGGCAGACGTGCTCCCATGGTCTGGGGCCTCAGAGACAGAGCAGCCCTGCCCCAGAGCGTGGGGAGCCTGGAGGAGGGAGATTAATGATCAGACTCTCTGATGCCTTGTAGATGAACTCGTGGATGATGGGTGGATCAAGGACATACCAAAGTCACAGTTAAAGTGGCAGTACTGCCAAAACAAAGCAAACAAAACCTTGCTTTGGCCTTAGCCTTGAATGGAAAATGAGAGATTTCGGATTAAAGTGTGCTCTAGTGGGCTAGTGTCTTTCATATAACTACTGTATATTGTGACTTAAAATGCGTGACTGAAGTTCTACTACATCTGAAAAGTCAATAAGTTAAAACAATTGGTTCATTTATCTGAGAAAAGATCAGCTGCCTAATATTCTGCTTTACCTTGGACAAGAGCATGTACTTTAAACTCCATGGATGCCATGTTGGGAACTATTCCTAGTATAACAATGATATACAGGTAAGTCCTCACTGGGAAATGGACAGTATAGGAAAGGCTTCTAGGTCTACTATCATTCTGAGGGCACAGTTAAAAGGCAAGATCTACTAGTACTGTTATACATTTGAGTATCTATTTGCAAACAATGAAATGAAAAAGAAGCTGATACACAGCACACAGAATTATAGAGAACACTTCCTTTTCACCCGACGGTCAAAAGAAGTTTAAAACAACAAAAGACCAACATTACAGTTGTTAAACATTAACAAGTGTGTGAAGCATAGCATTGGGAACAGCTGGTTTTGCGAGTAGCTTCATGTCATGCAGCTCAGGATGGAGTGTAGGCAGCACAGACATTCTAGCTATTCATCAGGATTAAGGAACTGACCAAATAGATCATGGCATTAAATAAACCCTGAATATATGAAGTAAATACTCTTGGTTCAAACTAAATGTTCTACGTAAGCTCACCTAAATCATTTAGGCTACACAAACCCCACCACAAACACAATACATTAAATCTATTTTTTTATTTTATCAGTTGATTTTCTGGAATAATGTCACCAGCATGTGTCTAAATTACATGAGTTTTTTGGTTGCAGACAAAATTACGATAAAAAAAAAACAAAACAAAGAAAAACATTTTGAATTCACAGAAAAATAAATAAGATAAATTTGACTTCACCCCTCAGGACATCCTCACTGTAGCATATACCGAATGATTTGTTTAATCCTATACATCTGTCCATCCTTACGGAGTAAATGAGATAATACACTTAAAATGCACCCAGCTTTATTTCTGGAAGCCACAAGTCTGGCATGAGGGGAAATCAAATGTAACAGTAAGTCAATATCTGTATGATTGCAGGCTAAGAATGTTCAGAATGTACAGAAAATAAATTAAGGTGCCAGCTAAACTAAGGACACTAATCATAAAGCACTTTATATGACAAATATTGACTTCCACTGTTCGTACTCGCACATTTTACAGTAGGTCCCTTAACATGTCCCTTCATTTGTGGAATGTTGTTCTGAGTACAGTAGCATTATGCTACAGTATGATTAGGCTACTACTGTACCGTCTGTTCACTGGGCAGCTCATGAAATCACAGCACCGGCATGTCAGCAGTCAGCAGTGAGCAGTGCCCCCTCTTGGAGATTTCAGTGAACAGCTGAGCAGTTTTTGTGAAGCATGTTTTTGGCATTTTTTGTATCTGCTAACCACTTAGTGATAATGTTTGTGTGTTCACATTCCCTTCAGAGAAGAACAGTTTTTGTTGACAATCCTGTCATCAAGTTTTCAAGTAAATAATATGCTGTTCATCAATAAGTACCGGTACACTTGTCCAGTGTTTGTACTGCTCTTAAGACACTGAACATTGTTACTTGACAGTTACAATATGGCAACACAATACTCTACTCTACTACAAGGGACCAGCCCATGCTTGTTACACTGTAACAAATCATCTGTTATTGTTAGCCTACAAAACAATCTCCCAACAACACCCATGCCTCATTAGCAATACAGCAGTGGTGCACATCTACAGTAGTCTAAGATCATGGCATGGCACAGCAGGAATTGCAAAAACAAAAATACAATAATGATTACTTATAAAATGAAAAAAGATTCACCAATTACATGCACTAGCTAACAAAGACCCTGATGTAACACCATGGATAGACTACACCACCTAAACTGTAGGTTTTAAAAAAATACTTTCAAGTCTAATGTTCTGTTGTGCCTAGTAGTACGGTATGATCAAACAAGGGACAAGTCTCATCTAATTACAACGTTGTCCCCTGGCGTAACGGGCGAGGCTTCAGCCAGGGAGGCCTCATCTACAAAGGCATCTCCCTTCTCCTCCGTGACTGGGGTTGTCTGCTCACACACAGTGGTGAATGATAGGTGGTCATGGTCCACGATGTTCAATTTGTCTTCCTTTTTGTCCTTTTTCAAGTAGAACTTTTTCCTCAAGTCTTTCAGATACTGCAGCTCACAGAAGGTCTCCAGGACTACCAGCATAGCAATCAGGCCCATGATCAAGTAAACTGCAAAGGAGATGACAAAATATGTGTCAAAAGATGTGTGTATATATAGATATAGTGTGTGTGTGTGTGTGTGTGTGTGTGTGTGTGTGTGGTGAGCGACACACAGAGAAAGAAAGGTAGAGAGAGACAGAGGGACCGTGGGATTTTGTTTCAATTCTGTGGGGAGCAGATATGCTAAGTCAGACGATAGCTAGGCTATATTTTGCCAGCCCAGCCGCAGTAGTTGTCCTTCCACTGCTCTTGCCCATTAGGCACACTTCATGATTACAGTATCGGCAGCCTGGGCCTCACAAATCTGTCATCTCTAGGCTCCCTTAAGGTGCCACTCTGGCATTCTGCTCCTGTGCTCTGGAGTCCCATTCGCAGTCTCACTATTGGTTTGTTCAGCGCCTGTCTGGAGTCTATAAAAAAGCTGCCACCGCTCATCGGCTTTTAAAGACAGCAAATGACAAGGGGTCATAAACTTGTGTTTTGCAATTTGTCTGTGTAACTGCATCTCTTTCTATCAAGTTTAATATTACACACAACACACAAATGATTAATAAAAAAAAATTACCATTATTGATTCAGAAATATCTGGATAGATCGATTTTTTAACTGTGGGTTTGGTACCGGTAACTCTTTTTTTTTATTAAATTGCCTGTGTGAAAGTCTACACCATATATTCTAGGCCTTCTACTGATTCTGATTCTTGCACTCCAGTTTGCTCCTCTGTCAGTCACGAGGTAGATACACTGTAACCAGCGCTGTTACTGTATGTGAGGGGTCAGAAGCGGGTTAGATCACAGGCTGAATGCACCAATGGAACCTGATTTCCATGCTGCACCTTCCCAGAGCTCACCTGTGATGCCCACTTTGTAGAGCTGGCGGAAACGCTGGTTGTAGCCCTCCCCGGGTACGTAGTCGCCCAGGCCGATGGTGCTAAGGGAGATGAAGCAGAAGTAGAAGGACTCCAGGAAGTTCCAGTCCTCCTCCAGCACGGAGAAGACGATGGCGGGGATGAGGAAGAAGCAGGAAGCCGTGATGATGGCCAGCAGAGCGGCGTGGACCCCAGCCACCAGAGGCTTCGACAGCGCCAGCCGCCGGTGCAGGTAGGTCACGGGCCGCCGAGTGATGAAGACCATGATCCTTTGCACCACCGCCGTGAGGAAGAGCAAGGTGAAGGGGATCCCCACCACTGAGTAGATGATGCAGAAGGCTTTGCCCCCATCGGAGAGTGGCACAGAGTGGCCATAGCCTATAGGTATGGGGAACACAAACACACATGGTTAGCCTGGGAAATATTCTTGCTCACAGTACATTAGTAATTATCCATACCTTTTTCAAAATAATACCATAATACTTTTCACTACATTTTGAACTTTGTGTTATTTCATCTCAGTTGTGAAATTGTGAGAACTTAATTTAGTGGAATCAAACTGTTAGTGTCATATTATGAATTGCCCCATCTCAGAAAAACAAAATATAATTGCCTGTGACAGCTGTTATTTTGTTATTTTAAATAGACTGGTTGAATCCCACAATCTTCCACAACTCTTCTATGAGCTGCAAATGATTTACATGCCACACATTAGCAAACCATGAAGTTGATTGAAGTCTTTTGGGGGGTGTTCAGGCATTTTGGGGACATAAGCCACAGCTAAATTGTAAGCTATAGCCTACTACAACTCAAAAATAAAACGAATTCTGTTCATACTTTAACATCATGAATTTGCAGTTGAACTGCTGTTGATTGATGACACTGATGAAACGTCTGTAGAAGTTCAGTGTTAAAGACAAGATGTTACCTGTGATTAACGAAATCCTTTACTGAGCTGTGGCCTACACAGTGTGGATTACATTACGTAAGGCCGAAAGGAATTATAGCGACACTGTTCACAGCTTTATCCTTCAAACACATAGCACACCGCACCACACCCTCATAATCAGGCCATGGAAGAGGAAGTGCATGTGAATTACAGTGTGCATGGACAACGGGAAGCCTGGCTTAAAATTCACTATTTGGTTTGCATTATAATTTTTCAGTTAGGCCTAATTATTTGCATACTTAGGTAGGCTATAAATGTATTCTTAATTCTCCGCAGTTTCTTTATCGCCGTTGTCATACGCCTAAGTGCTGGGTTTTAATTGACTACTTTAGAAAATTTGAATCGTCCAAATAAGTCCAGTTGCCATAACTCAGTACTAATGGCAACCATGACCAGGATGGCTGAGAACCTGTAAGGTTATCTCTGTAGGCAACTCAGCTCAAGAGTAGGCTATTTGTGTGGTTCAAAATCTATTAATGAACAAGTCTGCTTTTGGCAACACATAGCCTACTGTTGACCGCCTTACAAGTATATTCCTGAGAGAAAGTAGACGACACCAACGGAAACAAACTCTTTGTTCTCGCTTGTGACCTCTGGTGCTCTTGTTGCTGCTTGGTGTCTCGTTTCACCTGTGCGTTACGTGAACCTCTAGGCGCACGGGCTTGGTTTGGGAGAGGTCATCTCTCAAGATTATTTTTTCGAGAAAAATACATATTCTTGGGTAATTAAACTTGTAAAAATGTAATTTTACTTAGGCTACACATGCGGTGCACTGTGCAAGAAATAGTCTAAGAGTGGCGCGGTAGGCTACGTATAGTAGGCTACAAGTCCACAGAGTATCCTATTTTTGATTATCAACGCATAGTATTGAATGGGTAAAATGTAGCTATTGTTTTTGCTGCTTGGCATCCCTGCTTACCTGTGGTTGAGAGAACAGTGCTCGCGAAAAATAGCGAGGAGGTAAAATCCCAGTTCTTGTTTGTGGATGCGTTGTTCAGGACAGACACTCCGTAATTATTTGCCTCAAGCACTTTCCTTAGAAACTCTTCAAGTCGTTCATCAGATAGACACGAATTCTCCTGAAGAAACTGTTGTTTGATTGATCTGAGTTGGTCTCTCAGGTCATCCTCGTGAGGTAATTCCACAGACGAGAATATCAATGCTCCGAATATGAGGTATAATGCATAGGTCACAACAAGGCACACAAAATACCACGTCGCTCTATTACCTTCGATTAGTCTCAGACATGAGCTCCCAGCAAGACACTGAAGCATGTCGCTTTGTTGCCACCGGTAGTCTATCACGATAAATTAAAACAAATATCTCTCAATTGAAGGTCGTTTGACGAACAGATAAATACAGTGAAACAGACTCCGAAAATGAAACTTTTCAGCGGCTCGGTTTCCTGCTCCTGTATCCTCCTCAGAAACAATGATGAGATCAGTGACGTCGTCTGACAAGGCTGGTGTCGGTGCAGTATGAGGTATGACGGACACACCTCAACCTTACCTGTCAACCACTGAGACTATTTTAACTATGTGCGTGATTCAGACCGTAGGCTAGCCGAACAGACGTAAATCATCTCTCTGTCATCTGGTCGAAGAATGACCTCAATACAGAAAGTTTTCGATGCCCCACCCACCCACGTATACACCTGCTTTATCAGTGCCGATCGTTCTGGTCGAACAGGTTTAAAGGTGCGCACAAGACTGCAAGTAGCCAACAATAGGCTCCAGAAAATGGGAGGAGACCAAAAAGTGATCAGAGACTAGACTACTTTTTGCAAGTCATTTGGGGACAAATTGTCAAATACAAGCAGAAGGCAGATTAATATAAAACTATATTCAGAAAGGCTATTAATAAATTATTTGTACAGAAAGTGACTTCCACCTCCTTTCAGTTCATGTAAGAAGATTCAAACTTTCCCTGTTGTTTCACAAAGACAAGCAAATGCAATTAAAGTTACTGATATAGACCTACATTAGGCCATGTGCCTATCTATTCTGCCAGTCTCTACTGATGTAGGCCTGTTTGTGTTATATTCCATATATTTGTTTCTGCTGATTTCATGTAGCCAGATTATATAGCATATAGAGTGAACACAGGCCTTTCTAGTTTTTACATTCCAGTTTTACATTCAGTGAAGAGAGCATATCAACTGACTGCAGTTTACATATAAAGAGACAGCTCTGTTTTGGTTTCAGATGTAAATTTATAGTTAGATGGTTTTTTTTAAGACAAACTGAGGCCTCTTGTTCTGCTATAAATACTCTCCTCTTGACTGCTACTGAAGTATCACATGAAAACCACAGACCCTCAATAAGTGATGTGCTAACAGTGACTCAACACCTTCAACTTCTCCTTTTGCAATCGAATGGTGATGAAAACCCTGAGCCGTAAACAAGTTGGTCAAACAAGGTCACGAAATACCCAACCAACATCCCTGTGTAACACTGAAACATCCCTGTAAATCATTGTATGAACAAAGATATTCCTCATTCAGTTCTATTCCATGTAGAAGCCTATTGTGGGATTGAAAATGTTTGTCTCTTTTCCCAGATTGAGCCGTGCTCTCCAGGCACACAACGCTGCTGATTCCTGTTGCATCACTGTCTGTGGCGCGGTGACGGTTGAGACTCTGCAGCAGTGCACGTCTTGCCTGTTCCCGCCCGCTCTGCAGTGTGCTGCTGGTGGATGTGCTGAGTCAGACTATGCTAGTGCCACTCCAGGGCTACAGGGACCCGAGCTTAGCTGGCTAGCTGGGAGAGCAGTGGCCCAGAATAGACACAGGTCTGCCACTCAGAGCTACTTTGGGCTTATCGATGGGAAATAGAGACCTGCAGCAAAGCTGCACAGAAAGCACAATCCTTTGGGCATCTTTTGTTTATAGTATCTCTTAAAACACATCATGCTGTCATGGATCAGCTTATATTTGATTGTTATTCTGTCTTTTCATGTCCTAAATGTGATAATGTTTGAAATTCATTCTTTGTAAACATTTTTTATATTTCTTGTGAGAAAAATGTGAAATGTACAAAAACATACAATATCTTGTTCACCTGTCTCCACTGAGTTTCAACAAGGTGGTAAAGCTGTTAGTTTCTGTGTCGCTCTATAGAAACCCATTATGGTTGTGTATTGTATGTTTCAATTGCTTAGTGTGTATAGCCTATTGTTTCTCTCAGGAGGAGCAGATGCAACATCTCATACAGTATGTGGTATAGTAGAGCTCTCCTGAGCTCAGTCAAAGACCCACACATGTGTGGACATATGTACAGTAACCTTGAATATCCATTATCCAGTATAGGCTATCAATTCCATTTTTACATATGTGTAATTAATGTAGCCTACTTGCCTTGCTTTCCTGTCCTGTCAGTGTAATAAGCAAAACAATCACAAATTGTGATAAATTGGCATAATTGACATACAGTACAGCGACAGCATGAGTTACAAAAGTGACAAAATCGAAGTAGGCCTACATGTGCACACAAAGTGACCCTTGATGGCATTATTCTGATTCCAGTGCAGGGCTCCCAGGTCTCATGCCATGGTGTGGAGATGGCCCAGAGTTTGCATGTACTGTACAGGCTCTGCTTGATTGGAGCAGTGATGCAGAGAAGGGGGACTGTGAATAGTCTATTGTGTGTATAGTATGCCATCGATTTAAAGGGGAATATGTGGTCAAAGCATTAGATGGCATTCTAATTACTACTGATTCCTGATTGGACAACAGGCTACACACACTCCAATGAATAGGTTTTCAAACGGAGAGTGATGGAATGCTATGCTAGCACAAACCATCCATGTGCCACAGTGCTGTAATCCATTTTCACAGTGAACAAAAAGCACCACTTGGGGGAGCTGGACAGCTGCACAATGGAAAAGCAATCCAGGTGTTTTCCCCCATACTCATATTCATCAGCTTTTACATATGTGCACAGACTCGCTTGTGTTGTCTTGTTTTCACATCAGTTTGATATCTTTATGGAAGTCATGTTTCATAATAGATTGATGATATAAGGAAAGGTCAGGCCCTCTGGTTATCCATACAAGCTTTACCTCTCATAGAAAAGCATTAAGCTGATCTGGTGATTGATCTGGTGGCACAGACATTATATTATTGATGATTGTATTTGTTTGAGTCAGACCCAATATTTTGCACTGAACTTCCCTCACACAGTTCACTTTTTCATACCATTGCATAAATGTATTCTACTATTGCTTTTTTTCTCTACCTCCATTATGCACAGGGGTATCTGTCTATCTATCTATCTATCTATCTATCTATCTATCTATCTATCTATCTATCTATCTACTGTATCTGTCTGTTTGGAATTAGAAAATAATTTCATGTAATTTAATTAAAGCACAACTATTATTATATTATATATTTAATATATATTATATTTATATTGAGTTCTATGCATGAAGCACAGCCTCAGGAGCCTGGAAATCCAAACCCTGATAATCTGGCCAGGGTTTTGGTCTTTGGTCTTTGTCTCTAGATTCACTTGTGTTCTGTATCCACCTGTGTTTTGCTATGTGCCTATGTTTACCTTGTGTATCCGCCCCTGCGTACTTCCTGGTTTGTCATATGACCTTGTGTTCTTCCTGTGTAGTCCCTGGTCCCCTGTTCCATGTCCCTCATCATTGTGTTCACCTGTGTCTAGTTCTCCTGTATTGCCTCCTTGTGTTTACCTGTCCACCTGTCATTGTATATCTGTATTGCGTTCCTCTGTTCCTGGGTTTTGTGTATTCTCTAGTAAATTAGTAGCTCTTTAGTCCCAAGTCTCTCGAGTTTTGCCTTGCGTTTGGGTCCTACATTCTCTGGAACATGACAACCTCGAACGGTGGCACCAGGCATGCCTTTGAAAATCTCACTGCACGCAATTGGATAATGCTATGATCAATCACAACAAGAAACGATTCAAGACAGCACCATCGTCATCATTTTAGTTCGTCTTTAGCCCACCTATGTCAACACTCGTAACATGCCTTATTGATCCTGGCCAGAGTATCTGCAGCCACAATTCAAATTGTGCTCTCCTGGATCTCTGGACTTCCAGCCTCAGTCCTCTCCTCAATTATTGCTTACTGTAAGCACAACAGTCACAATATTCAACAATGTCCAATAATAATAAAAAAACCCAACTCTAAATAGCATAAAGCGTTCGTTTTTTTTCCCCCACTGCTTCCAAAGGCTTGGACATTAAATAAAGCTGTTTTTTTCTCATGGCATCACTGTGTGTTCCCCCATCCCCTTGGTTCTGGGTCACTGCGTGCAGGATGTTTGAACACCACTCAGACACTGGGAACTGCCCGAGAGCTCAGGGCTGTCCCGCAGCCGGACCAACATCATCACCCACTTAAGCCGGTGTGGAGCGCGGCCTCTCTTTCCCCCCACAGGAAGCTAACAAGGATCAGCCCTCTCTGGTCAGGCCCCTGCCAGAGTCAACAGCGAATGGCTGTCAGGGCTGGCTGTGCTCTGCTGGCTGTGTGGCGCTCCAGTGCTGTGCTGTGCTGTGCTGCTCTGCTTTGAGCTGCTCCTGCTCCTGCTCCGGCTCCTGCTGTGGGTGGACTATTTTTGTTGGCCCACGGGAACTCCTCGGAGCTTTCTCCAGGTTCCCAGGCTGCCCGGGCAGGGCCCGAGCTGTGATGGCCGCTGTCTCTCTGCCAGCTCCCGGTGCTGCTTTGTTTTCAGTGTGTGTGTGTGTGTGTGTATGTGTGTGTGTGTGTGTGTGTGTGTGTCCACGTCTCTGCAGGGCAGCACATTCGTTTGTCACGAGTGTGTTTGGTTGACAAACCGACTGCTCTGTGACAATATTTTCAGTCTCTCTCTCTCTCTCTCTCTCTGTTTCTCTCTCTCTCTCTCTTGCTCATTCCCTCTCTCCTTCTGTCTTCGCAGTCTCTGTGATTGGGTCCACATGCAGCGCAGCCTCACACAGACATTGCATGTGTTTTCCTGTGCTGTGAGAGGCTGTGAGGGAAGAGAGTGGAGTTTCCTGGCTCTGCTGGCCTGCAGTAATGAGCGCTGTGGCGGCCTGCTCTGCTCCGCCTGTCCTGACACAGAGCAGCCAGATTCGAAAAGGAAAAGACAGAGAAACTCCCATCTGGTCCCGACCACAGATTCTCTGCCGGACGGAAGCATCTGGAAAAGTCATCTCTGGCCATCGGGTCTACCCCAGAGGGGCACTTATCTTCGGCACAGTCAGCGAGAACCTGGCGTGCTCCACACTGCGTTCTGGGAACTCCTCAGAGAAATGAGTCCAGCGTTATTTTTCCTGATTTATTTATCGATGATTAGAAGCTCTTTCAGGCCTCGAACCGGTCACCCCCAACGGACAGTTCGAAAGAGGCCAACATTCAGCCATCAGAGGGAGAAATAAAGACAGCTTGTCTCACAGTTACGAGTCCAGGACCAGCATGATCTGGACCTGTGAATTGTCTGTGAAGCATTTACACACTTGTCAGGAGCAGACAGTTATTAAAACCTTGATATTTTTCTCTATGTTTTCTGTATCAAGTAGACATTTTACACAAGAAACAGGTGAAACAGGAGACTAAAGTAATAACTCAGACTGAATATTATTCACTCTGCAAAGTTGTGCAGCATAAAAGCACACTACCATGGTCAGAAAAATAAACAAACAAAGCAAACAAATATTTATATTTGCTAATTCAGTGAGTCAGCACGCTCTTAGGTCAGTTGGCATGCACTGCAACATATCTAATCTAGTGTAATTACAGTGTACTGGCCTGCCAGTTAGGTCCCCACACAACTGTCGTTCATCACCAGGACCAGGGCACATTTCTCCCTGTTCTGACATCTTGCATCAATCACTCCTTCCGCCCCTGGACAGCTGACTGACATGTACACATAAACTTAGCAGTTTGTGTTTGAAATGTGGAAAACATCTACGGTGAGCTCACTGCATGGGCCTGTTATGGGAATACTAATGTCATCCTGATGTCTCCTCAAACACACCGTGGCCATTTTCCTCAGTGTCCCTTCCAGCCTATGAGAATGAAATCTTTCTCCTGTGCGCTTTCAATTGGTCTTTTGCCTCAATAAAATGCCCTTTGACCTTTTAGCAAGTTCCATTACCCCTTAAATTATTCTATTCCTTATTTCAGCAAAAGGACTGTAACTAGTTGCCGTGCCGATGTCTTAATGCCCATGACGTTGCCTACAGACCAATAGAATAGCACCTTTACACATGACCTAGCACACGTAAAGGCAAAGGCTATTTTCCATGTGTTTTAAAGTCTTAATTAGGCTGGGAGAGGTTGCAGAGCGGGCATCTGGCTTTAATTACACAGAAAGAAAGTCCCTTGCTACTTACATTTCTGTACCTGGAGCACGGCAGCCAAGCAGTTGAAATAGCTGCGCTTTGAGATGTGCCAATATACTGAGTTCTTTCAAGTGTAAATATGGAAACAGTGATGAAATTATACTTTCTTCAAAGGTGAGGAAGCGAGTGTTTTCGAAAATAAAACAAAACTCCATGCGCATGTTATAAGCACCTGTCCCCTTGTGACTTGTTTGCCATGGCCTAAATACTGGAAGCTTGATATATCACAGGAAAGTAACTTTTTGTTGTTTTTCTCCATCTAGCCTCTGCGTCAACTCCTGCCTCCCACAACAAAGCTGTTTTGACTGAGTGTCAGATCATGGTCCAACAGTCTCTAAAGAGCCACCCCTTCATTACCCCCTCCGGGGGGGGGGGGGGGG
>JASCQY010000053.1:1492675-1500970 GCA_030264315.1 Sardinella tawilis | reverse complement strand
CCATCACCAACTCAAAAGTGCCACGCTTAACCCCCCTCACACCCCCCCCCCCCCCCCAACCCCCATGCCTGCAGTGGGCCTGTCAAAAAGAGTGTGATTAATGATGGGGCTTGATGAAGGTTACACATCATTTTTCTCCTCCCCTGTATTTTGTGACCAGTCAACATAAATGCTCACTTTTGGTGTTTAGTGTTTCGGAGTCGGCACATCTCCAGTTCACGCTGGGTGACTCCAGCTGAAAGTCTGGCTGACACATCAGCTGCATCCAGACATCCAGAGTGTTTGAACACACTGAAAGATCAGAGGGTATTGCAATTTGAGGTTTATGATTTCTGGGATTGCCAGCCATGACATCTCTTCTGTGAGACCTTAGATGAATGCTTCATGATTTTACAGGATGTCAGCATTGACTCCCTCGGGTCATGCATGGTTTTGGCAATAGTTAAACTATGCTTTTCTTTTCTTACACTGAATAAAACTCTATAACGGTACTCGCTGTGCTCCAGTCCTTCCTGGGTCTAGTCTAAACAAGATGTGGCCCAGGACCTGTTGTTGATTCTTGCCGTCCTGCTCTGCGAATCATGCGGGCTTGAGCACAAGTGGACTAATTTTCTCACTGAGTTTAAATGCTACTTCAGCCTTGGTGCAATGTGTTATCTACCAGCAATAAGGTACCTGACTAATACAATGCCTTAAGAACTAAACAGCCATGAATTCTAAGCCTTATTCTGTCGGGAGCGTGTCTATGTTCCCCGGGTCCTATGTTCCCCTCTGTCCTATGTAACCTAACCCTAACCCTAGCCCTAGCCCTAGCCCTAAGCCTAACCCTAACCCTAGCCCTAAGCCTAACCCTAACCCTAGCCCTAACCCTAGCCCTAAGCCTAACCAGAGTGGGGAACATAGGACCCAGGGAACATCGGGATGACCCCATTCCGTCTTAGTGAAATTTGTTAGCATTTGTTAGCATCCCTTGAGCAGTGCACCTCTGCTGCCAGCTGCACAATGAGACCCAGAAGCAGAAAGTGGCATTAGTGGATGGCTGTGATGACAGAGGCCTGCAGCAGGCTATTGGCCAGCAGTAGGTCACGTGGGTGGACACGTGCACCACTCCAGTGGCAGTGAGGGATGTCCCGTTTAGCAGAGTGCCAGTGGGACATTAAAAGCAGTGAGCCCAAGATGACTGAGAAGTACGGGCATGGCGCGCAGGCGTGAGGTCATTGCTGGCGGCTGGCCCTCCCTCCCTCCCAGCCCTGGGGCCTGCCAGGCCCGCGGCAGAGAGCTGGTGGCTCCTAGTGAGCTGTGGGCTCATCAGTCATCGTCCCTGCAGAAATGACCGAGGAGGAAATGAATCTGTGATCAACACAGAAAAGGAGTGTGCCAAACCTAGGTTGCCAAAAAAAGTTGTTTTTTTTTTCTTTTTTTCTTCCTTTTTTTTCGTAAATTGACCCACTTTAGCCAAAGCAGTGTTTCAACATAGGCTATGCACTGTCTTGTCCTGTTTTATAATGACAAACATGTTTTGGTGCTTTAGTTTAGGAAAAGGTGTCCCTCCCAGATATTATCCTCAAAAGTGACATTAAGCCAATATGTGCCTCCCATTAGAGACTGGGAATATTTCAAGGGCAAGTACTGTTTGATCGCAACGTAGTTTTAACAAAGCACAATATACAAATGTAATATTGACAATGAACAATTTATGTAAAGCAAAGTGTAAACAGAACATTTTTAGGATTATTTTTTATCCCAAATGTGATTTACAAAAGTAATCAATATAGACAGAAGAACCCTGACTCTGAATTTGTGATTGTGCTTGTGATGGTGAGCTCACAATGACATGGGCTCACAAAGAATGCATCATGCGCTGCGTCTGGTTCCACATCAGAGCTCCAGTGTTTGGAAGCAGAGAGGAAGAAGGCAAAACACA
This sequence comes from Sardinella tawilis, assembly GCA_030264315.1. Classification (NCBI taxonomy): domain Eukaryota; kingdom Metazoa; phylum Chordata; class Actinopteri; order Clupeiformes; family Clupeidae; genus Sardinella; species Sardinella tawilis. The sequence goes on along the minus strand of JASCQY010000053.1, from coordinate 1,499,046 downwards.
ATTGTCCCTTTTCTCTGTACTCTGTTTTAGAAAATCAGATGTTTGGTGAACATCCTCTCTTTCAGTCCACACACATGTGACAGTCGGTGGAGAGTTGCCGAAATGGAAAACATCTGAGCTTTGTGTTTTTCCATCATGAGATGTGAAGATGTGATGATGAAAAAATGAAAGAGTGTTTAAAAATCATCAAAGTGATCTACATTAGTGTTATATGAAAAACATTTCTAGAGCAACCTCTTAAATTCACTGTTTACATAAACATGATTCAACTTGTTTTTCTGTCAACATAAACATGATTGAACTTGTTTTTTTTGTCACTGTTTATGTGAAAATGATGAAATGTGGATACATAAATATAAGAAGGGTGTTTGAAAAAGTCAAATCATTGCATTATTACCAACCTATCACAAATATTAGCTTCAGCTCATATTTATCGACCCATTTTTCTCTTTGCTCCCTTCCTGAAACTCAGCTGTCACCACACCCATTGTCTGACATCTGCTCCCACATATTCTCTACAGACAGACACTGATAGCTTCCAGTTGCTTTCATTGCTTTTAATATGATGTCCAGTGTGGACTGTAATTGCCCTGATTAAACTAAGTTCACAGCTGTTGATGTTTCAACTCATGTCTTTGGCCATTTTTCCTCCAGATGCATGTTGGGGTGTCGGATGTGTTGCCTCTCTCAGCCACCAATCTCAGCCTCAGCCTCAGCTCCAGCTGAGCACCAGCTATCAGCTTCATTTAGCCCTGATTAGCTTCAACCAGCAGGGCAAGGCTGACACAACAGCACTGAGCAGAGAGCAGTGAGCATTTCAACAGGAAATGAGTGCTTTCCAGCATGCTTGGTGTCAGATCCAGTTAGAGTGAAACAGCGAACTCTTTCGCCATCTGTGAAGTAACTACTCGGAGATACTCCGAGTGCTCCGGGAGCAGTTCCTGCACATTCTACACAATCAGGGGCTGCAATTGGAAGTTGCTCATGAAACCAGAGCTTCTCTTAGGTGCATCTTTTCCACTGTCTTGAAGAAAAGGTTCGGCGCCAAAACAAAGGCCTATTTCGTGCCTTGTCTATTTTTGGAGATGAGATTAATAGATTGAATTTAATATCTTCTTTCTGGCTTGGCCTGTGCTATCCTCATCCTCTCAGTGGGAGCCCTGCTCGTGGCGCTGGGACTGACCGGATTCCAAGTCTAAGCTGAGTTATGGAGGCCAGTTCTCATGGAACATCTCCCTGCAGTCTCCGATGGGAGCCTCAGCCTGGGTAATTTCCTCTTAATGAAAAGAGAGCTTGTTGAATGGTGTTCTTGCATCTGCAGAAAAAAAACCTTTGGTGCGTTGCTATTCAGTCCGTGAGCCCTGCACTAAAAAGTCTGTATTAAAGCAGGCCCAGCAGCTCAAAAACATGAACGCGTCTGTTTATTGTGCTGCAGAAACCCGTAAATGTCAGAAAAACAGATGCAAAACCACGTTTCAGAGGACCCTCTTGAGATAGAGTTCAAAATGTGCTCACTCAAGTGGAATCAAAGCCTGCCCATCTGTGTGTGCTTTAAACCAAGCCCATGATGTCAGCTGAGTGAATCATGTGTACTATTAGGAAGAACAGTAGGTCTTGAATCAGCACGTACTAGGATGGCTGCGGCTCCAGAAGAAGTTGGAGCATTAACGTTACCTTGCTGCCATGGTATCTTGGAAAGGAGCTGACCTGTTGTTCAGTCAAAGGCATCACTGCTCGCTGTTGATAGAGTTTTGTTGCTTAGCACTGTGACGGCCACATTAAGAGTAACTTTCAGTTTGATTGGTTTTTAATGACTGTTTTGTCAGCTGCAAGTTCACAACTCTCTCTCTCTCTCTCTGACACACACACACACACATTCACACTCTCTCAAACAGAGGTTGTCATCACTCCTGATCGTTCTACCAGAGATAATTTCAATCCTGTGAGTTATACTCATCTTTCCCAGGTAAAGTTGGTATGAGTCTCTGATTCCTGTGGAGTCCTGTGAGTTGTTCCAAGGAAACCCACAGTAGAACTGACACTGATAAAAGGCTTGAATGATTGATCAGTTGTAGTTGCTATTGATGCTCAATGTTTTCATCTCAAGGTTGCCACAGGTATTTAACCAATGTGTTTCCATTTAGGCTATGGCATAGTGAGAGGCGAGACTGATATCATTATTGTCTTTTTAGTCTTGATTTTCTATAAATCTCTCTTTCTGTCTCTTTAAAGAGATTTTCTGTAAATCTCTCTTTCTGTCAAGTTGAATTTTTTTTTCAACCCGAGCTTAATTCTTGACCTCTCTAACTCATGCTGTTGCCACAACTGAAAGATCACACAATCTATCCACACATCACACAGCGATCTGTCAGGCATGTCAGGCAAGTATGCGCTCCAGAGTGAACTTTAGCTGGGAGGCCAAGGCCCCGCAGCGCCCCGTGTTTTAGGAGTCACACTGCTGTCTAACTGCCACACAGAGAGGGAAGGCTGAGGAGACGCTGTTCCAGTGTCAGTTATATAACAAGCACACTCACTCCTCAGTCTGCGGACAATAGGGCTGGCTGACAACAGCTTTGGACCATATGTCAAATTACTGTACTGGGAACAGTTCAGCTTCATGTTTCCTGAATAATTTAATGAGTGTTGTAAGTAAATCGCTTACTATCTGATAATGGATTCATTAATTCATTGATTATTTTGCATGCCACAGTCAGATGTCTAGAAAACAATCTGTTAGAAATGCCACGTAAATCTGTCCCATTCATAACAGCAACATAGTGCCATGGTATATAATATGATGGGAATGGCGATTACATGAAATTTGAGAATACACTTGAATTTGATGGAACTTTTCACATAATCTTTTGAATCATGGAAATACCATGGCATTTTGTTGGAGGTGACAGTTTACCGTGAAATAAACCATTCAAAATACAAAATATTTAGACTAACTATTACAAAAGAATGTAATGCAATACGTTTTCACTGTATGTATGCTATATATGTTTGCTGTAGATTTCATCATGCATTTTCAAAACTGAAAACATTGCTGCCATATGGTATAAAATTTTATTAACGAGTCATGTAAACCTATCACTGTTTATTTATGTGCTGGTTTGATTGGTCTGAGTATTGAATGTTGCTGGTATATGCATGACAAGTGTGTTACAAAACAGAAAAAAAAACATTCAAAACAGTAACATAAGCAACAAAGACATACAGTAGCAAGCTAAAGATGGCGGATTATTTGGTCCAATTACATGGGCTAGCATGAGTCTGATGAGGAGGTATGGTGAACTCCTGAGAGCTCAAATGGCGTTATTATCACATTTCATATCTCTTTTTCTTTCTTTCTTTCTTTCTTTCTTTCTTTCTTTCTTTCTTTCTTTCTGTCCTCTCATTTCATGGCTTCACTCCTCTCCCCCTAGTCAAGTGCACGCCACTCCACAGGTACCGCTATGCATGTGCTTTGGATTACAAAAGGTTTCCTGAAACTGGCTGTGGGCATCTATATGCTCTCACCTTGGAAAAATGAAATACTGACCATGTGTGCCAGACAAAAGGGCCGTTTTCTCCCCTCTGGCACCTGGTTTCAGTTTGACACTCAGTCAAAGGGCCGAGAGTGAGATGACAAGCATGCAGGGCATCTCTCATCTTACATAGTTCTCCGTGGCCCGCAGATTCACCTCGCCGACACACGGCACGCCTCTCCGAGCTCCCGAAGGCCACGCTGGTCTGACAGGAGACTGTGTCACCTATTTATCTTAGCATGAGCACCATCTACTCTACTTGATTTTCTTGCTCTTCAGATTTCGCCAAAGTTTGACATTTACTAAGTTGCTCCATATGCCCAAAGCGTGAGTGTTATGTAATTATGAGTTAAGCCATGAAACAGTATTACCTCAAATGGAAATGTTTATGTCCCTCATTAAAAGCCTCTACATGTGAAACACACTAACTCTCCCAGATGTCCCCTTATTGCATGATTTTAACACTGGGCGCTCAATGAGGCAGAACTACTGAGTTTTGCTTGGCACTTCAATGGTGAAATTCTGTCAGTGTAAACAAAATAAATAAATATTTACATTCTTTGGCAATAGCAGATCAAACAACAGAACATGAATGTATATCTTTGCACAAAAAAGCAACAAAAAGCAAATAATTTACAGTAGAAAAAATGAGACAGTCTAATTATGATACATCTTTCCCTCAGCATTCAGAATGTTAACAAAAATGTAAAAAAAAAAAAAAAAAATCAAGGCACACATTTTTCTTTAAAAAATACATGACTACTTGCTACATACATACAAAAAAATCCGTTGAAATTGGCGAAACAGGTGCAACCCTCAGGGTCTATTCAAGGTGGCAGGATTCAACATTGTACTGCTGTGAGAGTGAGTGCAACGAGCACGAGGGTTGGGGAGAAGCAATGTCCTGCATTGAGGATGTGTCATGGACTCCACATCCAGTCTCCTCATCCAATTACACGTTCAAAACACATCCTTTGTGTGGCGTAGCTTGCTGACCAGAGGCAGAAATTAGGGCTACTACAGCCTGACTAGGAGTCCAATTCGGTGCAATTTGTTTTCATATTTCTGCATCCACTTCTGCTGTTGTTGGTTACCTGGAGACTTGTGTAGTTAGATCTATGAAGGTTGGGGTCTGGGGAATGCATGTCCATGTCCTGGAGCTGGTGATCCTGCGATTAGTTATCTGCAAGAGGAAAGCAGCAGATGTTTAGTGCTTGAGTCCAGTGGCTGTGGCATGTCTGTCTGTGCTAAGTGCTGAGTGCTGTCTGAGGGGAGGCCATGAGCTCACCTCTGCACACGTATTTGAGGTCGGAGAAGAAGACGAGCTCCTGAGAGAAGACAAACAGACCCAGGCGGCCTCCAGCAAAGGTCTTGTCGTAGACGGGGCCCGAGTCGGCCAGGATCTGCTTTCCTTCATACACCACCACCCTGCACACACACACAGCCAAGGGCCAAAGTTCATTTGCTAGATTCCACATCGGGCAGAAAAATGACTGAGGATAGTTCTAAAATGTATGTTAAATATTTAATATTCCATTTACAATGCATTTTATTGCTACAGTATGTACCTGTGCTTGACTAGGTACTTTTAGCTTTTGGCTAATGCCATGACTCACCTGATGAAACCAGTCTTTGGTCTGTGAATGAGATGCCAGCGGTAGGCTGTGTAATCTTTCCAGCCAATGTTTTTGGGGTCATGCCAAAGTGTGCGTACCTAAGCATTCAATGAGGAAGGAGTTACAAAAAAGAAAAGATTTCTAAGAACCAGGCAAGGAAATCTTTGAAGTCTGATCATTATTCAAATTATTTCATGAAAAGTCAATTCCAAACTTTGTTGTGCAATAGAAATAAGAAATAAACAATTTGTTCATTTAGGCATTTAATTTAGACTTAATTAAGTATTTTGTCATATGAAGCGAAAGGCACCTGGTTCTTGGTGTTGCCTGTGTGCCAGAGGGCGTTGCGGAGGTACTCCCCTGTGCCAGTGGTGGAGTTGACCACCTTGAGGGACACCCCGGAGATGCCAAAGGCCTTATGGGGCTTGTCCTCCCAGTAGGTCTGGGTGATCTGCTTCCACATGACCACGTAGAAGCGCCGGCTCGACTGGTAGCCGAAGACGAAGCCAGCATAGTCGTCGTCACGCTCCGTGTTCACGTAGAAGGTGCCGCTGAAGTCCACAGCATTAAACTCATCAAACCCTGATTGGACAGACAGAAGGCCACACAGAAAGTTTATCAAACACTGCCTGCCACTCAATACTTTCCTGTAGACTGTAGACTGTAAATGCAACTGATCTGAATGGCTGACTGCTAATACAGGCAAGGACATAACAAGATCTAAAGTCCGTCATCTAAATGTGTGAGGTAACTGGCCAAGGTCCTGAAATGCCTGGGAATGTAAATCTACTGGATGCACAGGCAAATCAAGTCTGTCTGCTATCAAGACTCAGTCTGTCTGCAAGGGGAGGACCAGGGATGCTGAGAGACTGACCAAAGGCTGCTACACTGAGACAAGAGGCGCAGAGGGAGAGATTGAACTGCCCTGTGGCTTATTTAGGAATTTGTTCAGTCAAGAGGTGTTATTCCTGAGAATCACCTTTCAACGAATGCAATGAATGCAAGTTGGCCTGAGTGAGCTGTTAGTAAAGGTCATTGTTTCCACTCACCGACAGCGATACCGGGGTCAGAGTTGGCAGTCTGCACAAGTTCTTTGCCCTGGTTGCGCACCACCCAGTTGGGGTCGATCTGTGTCGTACCCTTGGGGTCCAGGTGCACCATCTGGAACTTGCGGAAGTCTGTGACGCTGATGGCGTCATTCTCTGGGCAAGCATCGAGACTGTCA